>JAANSO010000003.1:0-227116 GCA_036507315.1 Lepidocyrtus fimetarius | reverse complement strand
AAGTGTTAACTACAATGGAGTAGTTGCACCTTCACCAGAATAAAAACTGTTTTTGTGATTGTGTTTTTTATTTGCCATGAGCAATTAATTTATAAGTCTCCACTTCATCTTCACCCAGTTCGTGGAAGCTTTCCGACGGTTAGACGGAAAGATTTTCCAACAACGCCCTTGTCCTTGCAACTATTCCAATAGAACTATTATTGTCTCGATTCGGAAGTCTTACAGTTACAATGACGCAACATTTGATAATCCAATTTGTTGAACAAAACCAATGTATTGAGTATTGAGCGACATGTATTTTTGTTAATTTAATGTTAGCAAAAACAAAAAAATCTGAGTGAACTTATTACTAAACTATTACAAAACAACATTTTAGTGCAATACGTAAAGGATCACATCGTAATTCTATTAAGAAGGTTAATAGAATTGTGGAATGTAACATAATATGATTTACATCGAAATAATGCAAAACTTTACTATTTGTAGAACTACTTCAACCTATACTTTGTTTATTTTCAACAAATTCTTCCTATTACTCATAGACGGAACCCTGGTGAACTATTCTTACATTTGCCAAATACCTGCATATTCTAAGAAGCATGACCAGTCAGAATTTAGCTACCAACCTTTTTTTGTTTGACCGTTTTACATAAAGTTGGAAGTTACGATAATAACCCACCCTTCCTATGCAACACGCCATTTTTATTACGATTTTTTGCCTTGTGAGCACAAAAACGGATATCATATGATTATCGCAGGCTTAACTTTTTCCATGGAATTTCAATTAAGTTGTGTTTTTAGCACTAAACAAACTTCTAAGGTAGCCCTGAGTTGAGATAAAGGTTAAATGCATACATAATAGACTTGCTAAGTACAAATTTTGCATTTACTATCATCTGTGAAAGAATTGCCACACTTGTTTGGCTGCAATGTATAATTTTATAAATGGATAAGTGTTGAACCTACATGCTTACGCTGATTTTGCTTAATAAAGTTACTTAATATTGTATAAGGCTATAATTGATAAAACTCGCTACTTACAAGTAAATATGTTCAATTTCACGGCCTTATGACAAACCTGTTTGTAACTCTCCAAGGAATTTTATAGAATCACAAAAATTAAAGCCATGAACGTTACTGGAAATTGCTAGACTAAAAACGAGCCCGTGATGGAGTAAACCTGGTGAATACGTATGCGTAAACTCTGTAAATAAACTATGCATTAAAAATATTGATCGACTTTAAACATTCGTCGTCAGTAAAATCATTACCTTTCATTATTTAAAGAAAGCTTGTTAAGAAACCCAACCAAATTAATGAATAATCATTTACAAATCACAGCGTGACATTACTTACGTCCAAGAAAACAAGGCGAATAAACTGTATAAAGGTCAAATAATATGTAAAAAAATGTATTTTTTCTACGCATAAAATTAATAATATTGGCACATGCAAACAAGATAAAGCTGATGAAACACTAGAGAAATACATGTCTCGTAACTCGTATCGTTTGGTGATAATAAAGGTGGCATGAAGAGTTGGGCCGCCGTCAACGGAACTAGCGTGATTTTTTCATAAGAAGAATCTTTTCAATTTACGGAAAAGTATATGAAAATGTCGCTTTCATTCAAACATAAATGAAATGATTTTTAGTCTAATTTTTATTGAGTATTAATGCATTTAGTAACAATTACAATTATAAAAATTATTTGTTAAACTTCTGCTCTGAAAATCTGCTCTAAAAGCAAATAATAACAAATACGATAATAGTTATAATTACTACCTGTCTTGTACCTACTGCCCTAAAGTTTGGAATGTTTATATTTCTACATTTTTGTGATTTTGCCGGATATAATTCTGCACTAGAATTACAAGTCCTCTGCAAAATTCAATATTTTGTAATGATATTAATTTAATATAAATTGAGTGACTTAGTTTCCAAAGTTTTGTTTATAAAGCAGTTTTGCATGCTACTGACTGAATGAAAGAGGTAAATGGCAATGGAAGCAAGGAGTTCCGTCCAATTTCTTACTTAAAAGACTTAGGAAGTATAGAAAGGATGGTTTGAAGGGTGAGGGATACAAGTATAACTGATATTGGTGGTGCCGCTGAGGAGAGTGTTTCAGGCGATGGTAATGCTGATGTTGATGATGATCATGGAAACAGCGTTGTGAATGGCGAAATGGTTCATTCGCCAGACAGTTTCATTGCATCTTACTCCGAAGCAGCACACTTTCTTTGCATCTTTCTCCGATTCTCGCTTCAAACGTCTGCGTTTTTAATGAAGCCAGCAGTAAATTAAAACGTTTAATTGTGTTTTATAATTTGTAGAAATTACGGATGAAAAGAAACACAGACATACATTCACAATTTTAAAGTAAATGGATTAAAATTACTTATAGTCTTAGAGTGCCCCAATAGAAATTTTTGTATAATTTGAACTGCAAAGTGTTTATTACAAGCAGTTTGGTGAAATATTATGAAGGAAGGAAGAGAGAAAGCGTGGTCATTTCCTCATGTGACAGTAGTTTTAGTTTATTTCTCTTTGTTTTTTGTCAATCATGTGGAAGGTCTGTGGTGTGAGAGATCACCTGCAGGCGTGATTAGCTCCAAGTTGCCCGGTGACAATGGGTACAAAATTGTTATCAGCGGAGATCCGGATAAGCCAGATAAATATATACCGGAAGCAGTCTACACAGGTAATAAAGTTTTTATCTGCTATTAAACATTTATAGCTAATTTTTTCATAAAATCCCTTTTTTGGAGTATGACCCCTCCTGTGTGACTTTTACCTCTTTTATAGTCATCGTATTAAAGTCTATTTTTGTTGGGAAAGGCTGCACAAAGAAGCTCATTTCCTGGCGTCAACGTTGGCCTAACTCTTTTATGCATTTCTTAACTTTTTTGTTTTGATGGCAAGTTTTATTACGTCCATGCTCTCTTTTTGTTCTTTCTACTGTTTTCGGGGTTCATGACGCTGAAGTTGTAGTTTTAGGATGCAGAGAAAGGCGTGAAGTCATTTTTCATTTTGGTCGTTTATTTTTTGTTTAACCCTCAGCAAAGATATCAATTTGTTGAAAATGTTAGAAATGGTTTTTGAAAATTTGGTTATTTGTTTATTTAAATCCACAGCTAAAGATAATTGTCCAGCTATTGCTATATTTATTCATGTACTTATGCACGGAAAATTTCATTTTTAAACCCAATGTTTGACTTGATTAGCACACAAAGATGTTTTATGCACTTAATTAGATTACCAAAATTTAGTTTAACGATTTCATCTTAAAATCTAAGTTTTGTTTGTATGATAATTGGCTGCTACTGACAACTCGCGAATAATGCAAAAAAATCTCTCAAACTTCTTTAACTGGCTGTTATGCTGCTGCTGGCTTCATTGGTTTCTAAAAGCAAGAGTGGGGTGAAGATGAAAAGTAGGATGTTCAGACACTGTTGATACTTTGAAGTGTTTTATCTATATCTGCGCCTATTTCCAGTGATTTATTGCAACATTAAAACACGGAACTCTTGATACTTCAGTAATTTTTATTAGATATTATGAAAAAGTTTTTAAGTACAACAAAAATTGAAAAAAAGTTGATGAAACGGAGAACTCCGAAAGAATTTCCTGCTCTTAAAATGATATACTTATCTTTCCTTTTTGTTCAGAAACTCATCGATATAAAAGTACAAAAATCATGCTTAAAAATACGGAGAAATACTTTTGGAAAATGCAGATTTACGGCTTTTTAGAAGCTGTCTCTCTTCCGTAAAAAATACTTCAAATATCTTTTTCATAAATTTAAACTTTTGGATGATACAGGCTATTCAGCACAAACTTATCAAACAAATATTAGAAAGGAGTATCATTAAAACAATTGTAGAATGAATGAACTGATTGAGTAGTATGAATTCACAAGCCCATAGCTGCGAAAGCATAAAAAACTACACGTTATAGAAATATGATAGAAAAGTTTTCATAGCGTCTCCAATGGACTTTGAGAAAACTGAATTCGGTAGATTTTTAGAATAAGTAAACAAAGTGGAAAACTATGCACAATACAAAAAAACTGGCACAATACTAGTAAAGTTTGAGTTGGTAAAGATCTGTTAGTGAAATTTTAGTATTGTCTGCGTTTCTATGAAACGATCAAGTTTGTTTGTGCAAAGGGTAGTTAATACGGACTATAGCTTATTAGCACAATAAATTCTTAAAGATTTTAATACAGGAAAAATGAAGCGCTTTCGAAAACAGACCTTGCATTCTTGACGCTTTTCCTCCTATCATATGCCACTCTTCTAATTTAAAATTATACAGATGGGTAAATTTTCTTCTTTTAATCTGAGGTATCTGACGATTAGGCTTAAGACTCGGTTGAACTTATTCAACAATCATTATTTTATGTGGCTGTAATTTTATCAAAAGAAAGGAACAATATGCAAGGGTTAGGAGGATGGATGCTCTGGAACGACTAGTGGTAATGACAGGGTTCCCCAACTAAACCATAGGTTATGACAGACAACATTCTTGGTGTTTGGTAGAATACATGGGAAAGGAACAACCGTCTGAGCACATTATGTAATTATGCGATTGCTGCTGCCAATGAGAAATGATGTCTCCTAACCATATAGTACGAACAAATTTAATGGTGGTGAAGGAGTCTATATAATTTTTATAAAACTGTATTGACAAAACCAGTAGAATGAATCCTGCTGAATTCTGTGAAAACTGTTGAAGTTTGAAAACTGCGAGAATTTTTTTGTTAAGGTGTTTGTCTTGCCGGCATTTTAAAATCTTTGGTGCGAGCCACGAGAATGGAATAAACATGTTTGTTTTCTGGATTTGTGAATCGGAAGCTCTTTAATACTAATGCTTGTTAGCATAGTAAAAAGGAGGCGGATAAAAGAAAAAGGAAACGGTTGGAATGTGCAGGGAATACAGGACAAGATGGTGTCTCTTTGTCTCTTGTGCTTATTCAGTCATTTTCACACACTCCATTAAAAGCCATGTGGTGATGACAGTGATTTACTTACTACAACACCACCACCACCTTCACCCTCTATTCCCCCTGTTCAATATTTCGCCAAAATATAACCACTAACTAATAATAACTCAACCAAGTACAGAATTATACCTTGCCATAAAAATTTTATTGGAAGTTCAGCAGTTTTCGGCATAACGGCTTCAATATTTTCTACTTGTGCTCTGTGGTCAGAACCGTATCCTCTTTTTGACATTTGCTTCAGGATTTATAAATCTTGAAAAATGAGGTGGCGTCATCTCCCAGTAAATATAAAAAAGGGGTTTGTTTTTGACACGATGTAAAAAATTGATTATGCTAATCCTATCTTTATTGCTGCGAGTATATCCCAACAGAAGAAAAGAGTCCCAACAAGAACAAAAATCTTGCGTGAGGTGGGAAAGGAAAAGCTTTCATTCTGATGCTGGTTTTTAATAGTTTTTGCCAACTAACAAAACTTGAACTCTCTTATAATTCATGTTCTAAAGGAATATTTCTCTATATCCTAAATTAGTACAATGTTTTGAAAACTAAAAATAGAAATACGTATTTCATCCGAAACGTTAAATTTCTCATTTCATTATGGCAGCTACAGCAGTTAAGATGTGAAGATTCTGCTACGCAGTCGAAAATTTACCAAAATACAAGATTAGCAAACCTAAAACAAACGCAAATCTTATAAATACCTACTCAAAACTTATGTTATGTTACGTTATATGTTTTGTTTACAAATTTCAATAATTCGCGTTTATATTAGTTTAATATAAGCAAAGTTTAAAGTTTTGTCTTGTGTCAAGGTCAGCATAATTGTAGACAAAATGGTCAATAGGATTTGACAAGAATATGAAGAAACGAAAGACCCAAGAACTACACGATACTAAACTAGAAGATCAAGTTGGGAATGTAATTTGGAAACAATCAAGTTCCAAATCTATCAAATAAAGTTTTGATCTGGGGTGATGTTAGATACTTTTGAGAGATAAGTTAAATCTTCTTCTTCAAAACTGCCAAGATGGTTGTTGTGAAAACATTGGCAGCTAATTCAGAATTGTAGCTTTTTAAAATTGAGGACATAAGTCTAAACAACTTGTTAAAAACGTCACAAAACTAGAAACCACGACTAAATGCACTGCCATGCTTTCTTCGATATTTCTTTTCAGGATGCATGACAGTTGTTGGCTAATTAAAGCTGTATAAAAAACAGTAGCAGGATCAAAGTTGTCTTCCTTCCTCATTAATGTCAGAAAAGAATTTTACTTCGTTGCATGGCATGCACGTTTTTTTAGCTTAGGGAATTTCAATTTCTTTTCTTTTTCAAGACACTCCTACATTGCTTAAAACTTGCATTTCAATGCAATATTATGCAGCATTATTTATGGATTCTTTTCAGGAAATCTTTGTATTTGATCTTTTCTTAATCTTATTTATGAGACTTGTAATCCATTTTGGTTAAGTTAAAATCAACGTAATTTAAATTTAGGGAGTGCAAAAACATGAAGAATTGAAACATTCCACGGAAACTTGAGGTGACTTGACTTAAAGGAACTACTTGATTTGGCAAACAGTAAATAAAATACATAGACTACTAATCTTTATCGTGGGTTTAAATATTTTCGACACTCCCCATCATAGTAGACATTTGTTTTGGAAACTGTTGTTTTGTAGGTTAAAATGCAAAAAGCTCAGAAAAAGATTTGATAAAACCATTTTGCAAATTGCCAACAAAAGCATACACTGATTACCCACCACGTGCGGTAAAATGAAAGTCAGAAGTATGTTTGTTTTGTTGGAGGGGACTTTCCCAACACCACTCATGGCACTTTCAAGTGGATTTCTTGTCAATTCTCTGTCCCTCTTGTCTGACTTTAATCAAGAGAGTAGTTGTACAAGAGAAAATAATGGTTTTGTGTTGTGAGACTCCAGATCTTAAACAAAGGGAGAGTGCAAAAGAAAGTGTCACTTGCAGAAGCATACTCTTTTTTACAATATCAAAGAATTGTTGTTTATCCAATTGAAATAGAGGCTTACTTTATTCCAATGCTCAACGGTTTTTACTGTTTAATCGAAATAAGTCTTCATATGAAAATAGTAAATTCACTTTGTAAGATGTATGATCAACAAGTACAATATATTGTATTACATTTTCACATAATATTCAGAACTTGATGAATTGCTTGGCTCTAGTATAAGAATTTAGCCCAACTGGTTTTGGTTTCTAAAGTTGCCCCAACAATCCATGTGAAGTTTCCCAATGGAAAACTTTTCAGGCGTTCTTTGGCAGCATTCCATTTTGTTGGTGACAGTGATGGACATGCAAGAATGTGAAGCCATTTGGCGGTTGGTTAGTTAAAACTTGATTGAGTCGATTCAGGGGGAAAATGGGAAAATTGGGCTTATCGTATGTTACATGGCTATTGATTGTATTTATATAGGTGACGAGTTAAAAACGTCCAACTTTTTTGTAAACTTATGAAAACAACTATGTATTGTTTCGACTAATTATATCTTTTCATGATTTTTAATTGTATAACTAATCAGGTTTATATTTTTTATAAATTTCAGTAAGACTTCAAGGTCCTGGGGATCAATACACGGTTAAAAAGTTTTCCGGGTTTTTGTTGGTTGCCGAACCAGCCGATGGATTATCATCTGATACTTCCGCAGGATCCTTTCAATTGGTTGGAGACTCCTTGGCCAGGTTCTCTGAGTATTGCCCACATGCAGTAAAACATGCATCGGAGTTGCCCAAGGCCGAAGTGCAGGTTAGGTGGACTGCACCTCCTGCCACTGCTGGCTGCGTTAGCTTCAAGCAAGTATTTTAAAATAAATTATAATTATAAAACATATTTTTTGGTCTTGACACATTTTTGACATAATATACACAATTCAGAAGTATATAACCCTAAAAAAGAAGGTTCCTATTTATACCTATATGGGTCCCACACTTGTCCTTTACATTTACAAATGCCAGCTAGTTTTGTTGCAGTCTAAAACCATTTTACACTTTACAGTTTCCACTTCCATTTAACCTCGACGGGAAATCCCTAGAAAATCCTTCTTTGCTTGTTGATAGAAATTTCTGCTTTTTCAGAAATGTTTTCTTCAAAGTCTTACATTTGTACAATGCACCCTTTCTGTGGAAAACATTCTTTCTGTGAGAGATCACTTTTGTGTGTTTCTTTTACTTTCCCATATGTCTTCTGTCCCATACGACTTTAACAAGACACTAATCATGTAGAAAAGGAAGTTTATATTTTTGGCTGGATCTTTATTTTACTTGTTGTTTCTCTTGACGATTGCAACTACAAGAATTCCTGAAAACCGTTTTTCTAGAAATGTTGTTGGACAAGCCTTTTTAAACGAATGGTACAGGAGACTTTTATTTTCAAACTTTTTATATCACCTTTTCCTTTGCTACGGCCAAGAATGGTGTAAAACAAGGGAACGGGGAAAAGATAAGTTTTATAATAAACAAAATATCTGGCCCTTTTCAATTTTCGTTGATTTTGTTGGGTACTATCTACCATTGGATATGATGTACTTAAGCGCTAAATGTTGCAAATCTAGCATTTTATATCACAATTTGAAGTAAATTGGAAAGAAAACATTTCCAGGAACAGATTTTATTTGACTTATTTAAGAGGTTGAGAAGAAGTAGGAATTACGTAATAACTCAAGTGAAACAACAACTCTGAGCTTATATATGAATTATGAAGTTATTACGGTAAAATTAAATTTTCCCGTGTGGGTTTACTTTCTTGAGCAGTGATTCAAACGGGTTGTAAATTACGTAAATATATGTGGCGTGTGATAGGGGAAATAAGGTTTAAAATTTTTGACGAAGGATATATAGTGGAAGAATTCCAGCGGAAGAAAAATCGGTAGTCGGTACATTCAATTGTGACAAGCTGAAGGGAAGGAAGAAGGAAGTTTATGATCGGGACATGGTAGCCGGTGTCTTTGTGCGTATGTGTGTCTCTTGTTTGGTTATAATAAACGGAGAAAGTTTTATAGGAAGCTTAAATAAGTCGGTGAAGCAAAGCAAAGCTGAAATAAGACAAGGAGGAGGGAGCAAGCAGCCAATTAAATCTTTCCACTTTTTGGCTTCAGATTTCACAAGTATTCAGCCAAAACCTTTTCTATCTTCTCTGAATGTGTACGTTCCGGCCCAACTTGTAATCTCTAAAGTGGTACAAGCATTTGTCGTAAAATATTATTCGCTCTTTCTCTCTACATGATAGTTTAGTCAGATTTATTTTCCCCTGTTCCCAATTGTGCTGTTGTAAGTGCCGTTGAAACACTCTCCCTGTGCGTACACACCTATTTTACATGTTGTTTCTATATAACGTAAATATCTTTCCTTCTCTCTCTTCCTTCACATAAAAAACTTTATAATTTTCACATATTTTTAAGTCAAAATTATTAACAAATATAAATAAATCTTCGTGTAAATGGTTACGGTATGGAAGTAGCGGTGAAATGATGATGATATTCTGCCACTGGGCTCTGTAAAGACTTAACCCTCTCATTAGGTGAAAGTCCTCAATGCTACCACTAACACCACCGCATGTTCAGATGTTTTTCTCTTGTCCTCATTTACACAAGGAATAAGAAGCAGATTATGCTCGGGGAAAAGGTAGTATAAAATTAAATGAGGCTCAGCTCCCTAGAAAATCACATCAAACTTGGACAATGAGAGTGAACCTTCCTTTTCCATCCCTTCCTCATAAATCCTTTTTTAATTCCTTCACACAATCTTCCAAAACTTGGATTTTAGCATTAAGGGAAAGACAAGGAGATAGAAAATGTATGGTGAAAAATACAAGGAACCTTCCTGGGGGAAAATGAGCTCTTCCTGTTTTCTTCTTTATTCCGACAACTTTATTTTGCAGTTTATTGCCAAGTGAAAGCAAGAAAAAAGTTTATGCAACTTCTCCAGGTAGTAGGTAGCCACTTTGCCCAGAGAAATAGGAAGGGAAAATTTTGTTGATAATTTTGAACGTCAATTGAAATACTTTAAATAAAATCTGGTTTATAGTATATTGCCTACTACTTAAAAATGTAAGAAACTGTACTGATCAAACAGACGCAGACGGTTTAAAACTCAATTGATTTGACTTAGGTATATAGTTTCCGACATTGCATACATTTACACACGTTTTCAATGTTTTGAAACATATTTAAAACTATATTTTCATTTGAATCTTTATTAGCTTATACAATTTCAAGATTCCGTCGACAATTGTTTTTCTTTGAAATAGTACAGATAAATGAGAACTTTTATCTTAATTAACCTGTCGCAAACGGGAAAATAAATAAGGTAGAAGTTTGCAATACATTTACATCAAATTAAACTTCCTAAAAAGTTAACTTTGTTGTGTACATTCCTATATCAAATTGCGATTAGATGCATAAAATCATTTGGTGTATATACATAAAATTGTAAAAATACTTTTGAAGAAAACGACAAAAGTTCTTTTTGCTTATGAATAAGACTAGATTAGTAGAACAACTGAAGGGAAACTAAACAACTGTTTATTCAAACTCTTAAGTTATTTTTTGTTTTCTTTCCCAACAGAGCCACAGTTATAATGAACAAAGGACACTGGTTTATGGATGATGGAGAGCTAACAAAAACCCTTTGCCCAGAGACAGATGTTGGCCCGGATGAAAGTGAAACGACGGAGCCTTGTTGTGCCTGTGACGAAGCGAAATATGAAGTAAGTACTACAAGAGTTGACATGGATGATGACAAGGCATTAGAAAAACAAATAATACAACTTTCCATAGTAGTAACCCTTGTCCTTTATATATCTTTCTTCTAGTAGTTTTCAGCATTTCCGTTATGAATACACAAGTTTTGTGGTTTGTAATCCAAATGACTCTGTCTAATAAGTAGATAAAAGGGAGACTTACATTATATTATGTAAATAAACGCGGCGAGAATGATGGAACCTGTTTGAAAAGAGAAGTGAATGTAAAATTCGCATGTCAAAAGTGTTTTTGCTAAGTTCGTCGTTTTGTCTTGCTTTTACCTTCACTTTTGAAAGGATAACAGGAAGCTTGACTGACTGGCTTAGAAGAAAGCAGCTCTCAAGTTTCCCCTTTTCAAACTCAACAGGAAGGTTATATCTGTTTGCTTTTACTTTCTTTTAGTTGACATTTGAAGGGTTGTGGTCAATCCTTACCCATCCCAAAGACTTTCCAGCAGACGCTTGGAGTGCTCACTTTAGTGACATAATTGGTGCTTCTCATTCTCCCACCTTCCGGTTTTGGAAGAAAGACGACATTGCCTCTGATGGACTTAAGCAGATTGCCGAAAATGGTGATTCGAAGGATGTTGAAAGCGAGCTTAAAGCTGAGGTTTGTATTACTACTCTTACATTAACTTTACCTCGTGCCTGACGAACCATTTTACCGATCTCATCATCGTTCTTTTATCTAACCATTTTTTTGCGTGTGTTTAAGATTCTTCAAAAGATTCATCAGCAAAATTCTTTCAAGATATCGAGCGCAACTTATTTCAGTTGATTGATTCTCAGAGTAAAAGTCTTTTCAAGTAAAATCAAGTTGAGGATGTAAATTAGCTTAGAATGCATTGTTGCATCACTGCTTGTATGCTAATGAAGATAAAAATTTGCTGGGGTAGGCTGCATTAACGAGTTTCCAAAAAATGCTGAAAATTTATTCTTTGTAACAGTAAATCCTCACTCAGTTGTTGTCTATAGTAAGTGCGTGGACAGACGAGAAAGTGATGAACTAACGTTAAAAGTTTTATTTCATGTCTGTCTCCTTTCACTTTCCTTTCTCCCTTTTTCTGTCTCCTCTTTTATGCGCATTTTACTTTCACTGTTTCTTATATAATGGCGATGATGATCGAATGATGATGATGATGTGGTTGATGGTTGCAAAAAGGTTGCAAAAACAAAGCAAACTTCATACATATAGTTCTTAAGATGTGAAATAGGAACGGAGGGAGCCAAGTTTTTTCTTGAATGGCAATTTCAAAACAATGTATTTACTTCTAAAAACATTAAAACAAACAATAGAGCGGCAACATCAGGACAATCATCAAGGCAAGAGGTCTCCGACATCCAAACATTTACGGTCACAAAACTTTTGCTGTCTTCCGTGCAGACAAGGACCATAACCTAATTTCACTTGTGTCTAAAATAGGTAAAGAATACAAAAGAAGCAAAAATTCTTTGTTTTTTTATATTAAAAATTTAGATACCATTATGAAAACATAGTTTTTCCATACAAAACAAAGTTTAATACATAACTAGGGCAAAGGACTGAAACTATTTAGCCTTTTTTTCTTTAGAAACTTTGGTGCAAAATAGATTTTGAAGATTGATTGTGTTTTTATAGCGCCATCACCCGACTGGTTTGTGGGTGTATCAGGACTTAACCTTTGTCTCAAGAATTGTAGCTGGAGTGAAGGGAAAGTAATTCCACTTTATCCCTGGGATGCTGGAACTGATAGCGGCATCACATATGGGGTATACCATCACATAAACTCCTATTTAAAGTTGCTATATAATGAATTTTGTTAATTTTTTGCATTTTTCATTGCAGTCTCCAAAGGAGCCAACATTTCCACAAGGAAAGATCACAGGAATTACATGGCAAGAAGATGACAGAAGCCCATTTTTTGATCCTGCTGGAAATATGGTAAAACCATTTGCCAGGCTGCGTATTACAAAGCAACGATCTTATGACACGTCTTGTCCAGAACGGATGGAAAATTTGGGGGAAACGGATGATTATGATGACTACGATGAGGATGAGATGGACGACAGGGATAAACGTATGCAAATAATCGCTGATTATGATCTTTAGTTATTATTAATTGTTACTTTTTGCACTATTTCTTGTATTCTGCTAATAGCGGAGTGTGAGATGACAGATTGGTCAAACTGGAGTGATTGTTCAAGTGCAGCCACCTGCGGAAGAGGATTTATGAAAAAATTCAGACGCTATGTTAATGAAGCTTTAGCAAATGATTTTGGCTGCCACAGGCGAAAAACTCGTGAAAAGCAATGCGACGTTCCATGCGGGTATGCAATATACTAAAGTATTAATTAAAAAATATACGTTTAAGTGGTAAACATATCGAATTAAAAGGTCTTTATCAAAAAACTAGTACAAATAATCAATACGGAGGAGCAAGTAGCTGGGGTGTAGTTGATAATGGGCTGAACTCGGATGGAAGCAATAATCCATGTGCCACTACTGAATTTCATCCATGGAGTGGATGCTCAGTCACATGTGGCCAAGGCTTGAAAAGGCGTTACAGAGAGTTCCTGCGACCAGCCTTGGCGCATGCAAGTGGATGTGATAGAAGCGTACTAGTGAACACTGAGCGATGTCTGGGAGCATATGCAAGCTGTACGGAGACCGAGGAGCGGCCTGGTTGTCAGACAACCGAATGGACAGAGTGGGGCCCATGTAGTGCTACTTGTGGGAAAGGAACCCAAGTTCGAACCAGGCGTTACATGTACCCACCTCCACACACAGATTGTAAAGTTGATTTGTACGATGACCAGTCTTGCGAGGGCCAGCAATGTACAGCTCAAGGTAAATTAACATTTCATCTATAATTTCACAAAGGTGTATATCATTCTCAATTTAATAATTTAAATATTCTGCTCCTAGAAATATGCACCCAACCTGTAGATCTAATTAAGTGCAGAGGAAGCTACACTAAATATCATTACGACATGAGTACCCAAACATGCAAGAAGTTTTCTTATGGAGGTTGTGGTGGAACACAAAATGTATTTGACTCACAGGAAGAATGCGAAAATACTTGTGGGTTCATCGCAGAGCTTCCCTCAGACTCTCACTCGGACTACTCATTTAATACTTACTCTACAAACACAAGGATGAACCCTTATCAGTCTTCATCGTCCTATTCTAGTAGGTATAGACCACAAAGTCCGCAATCCAAGTATTCATCTTCTTATTCAAACTATGGCCAATCCGACGGTAGATATCCAGGGTCCACGTCTTCCTTTTCTAATCATTACTTGTTTAATTCAAACTCCTCGAGACTTTCAGTAGATTGCGAAGTGAGCGAGTGGACTTCTTGGTCTAATTGTACTGTTGCGTGTGGAAGGGGTCATAAGTATAGAACAAGGTATATCAAGGTGTATCCTCAACACGGAGGAAAGCCATGTCCTTCTTTCTTGGATCACAAGAGGAAATGCAAAGGAACGGATTGTCCTCCAGGTCATTTATATGGTGGACACCAGCATCATAATAACTACAACCGTAATAATTATCAGCATCACAGCACTTCTCATAATCAGTACAGTAGCAAAGGCATTGAAGGATACATTAATTAGAAGCTTTAAGGAAATTCCGAACCCGTTTCAAATTCGCAAAAGAAAGCAAACGAAGACTTTCATCGGTCTGTTGTTGGATTCTAATACTTTGATAATTGAATCGTTGTTTCAGTTTGATAGTTTAGTTTAAGGCACAATGACAAAAATAGCAATCGTAATTTTAAATGTACTATACTTGTGGAAAATGTAATTAACCAAATAATATTGTTACTATTATTCAATAAATGACCTAAACATTAATTCATTGCAGTCCCTTTTAATTTTAATAGACATCTGCAAATATCCTTAATTGACGAAAATATATTTTAATTATTGGTGCCATGCTGCTAAAAGAGTAAGAATATATCAAGTTTGTAAGGTTTTTTGAAATATCATTATTATCATAATAATAATTATTATTATAATTATTATTAGGTTTTTTGAAATATTACTGAGAAATCCTATTAAAGCAGCGCTTCATAAGCTATCACTAGCATTGTTGTTGTTATCATTATTACATTGCTTAATAAATGATCCGTTCTGAACAAATTGTACCCTCACGTCTCATGCATTTATTAATATATGATGTTTAGCATTGTAATAAAATTAATTACAAGTGGTGCTAAATTGGCTACATTGTTTTAATGAGGTACAAGTTTATTTACTTTGTCATCGATTTAGATAAGAACATTTGAAATTTATATAATTACTTATTCTTACTTTACAATAATATTTTGCAATATTGTATTGAATAAATTGAACTCATCGGGATATACATATGTATGAATGCAATGAATTGCAGGGAGTTGAATTCCGAAGGGCCAGGTCCCAGGTCATATTTTTACTCTACTACTCCCTACTAAATACGTAGGTATCTTATAAAATGATCTAGCACAATGTAAAAACAACGTTGAAATCATTAAGTAGCAGTGTAATATATTTCTTATCAAAATTAAATCAAATATTGGTATTAATAATTATAAGCTAATTAAACTAACACAGCCGCGTTCATATTTTGCATTGACAAAAGTATTTTATAGCCTATACGTTACCTCCAAACCTGAACAATTAACTAGCGACGCAGCTCTAAATAATCTTGTACTTGCTTGAAATTCGCAAAGATTAAATGCACAACTAAATTAACTTACAAGCTAAACACAAAATTGCATAGATTAGCATTCTCATCTTCTAATATCACACGCACAAAGGAATTGATAGAACAACAAAGACTGACAAGTATTATTTTTGTGGACATTCAAAACATGATGAAAGGAGTGGGGATAAAATGTGTATGTTTGAGAGCAAAACGATGATTTAGTTTTAGAAAGTATCAAACGTCACTTAGTGAGTATATAATAGTAGAGATAACTAGCCGGAGAAAATGCCTTAAAGTGTGCATTTATCATAATATTTATTGTAAATCGTATGTAATATGGGTATGTACGTAGTAGGTATACAATATCTCGTAGCACAGTAATGTATTTAGTAATTTAAAATGCTGATTATAGCCACCCCGAATGCGATGAGGAGGTACGAACGGGTTGAATGATCCCTTGAAGTTTGGATGTTTGTCCACTTTGGCTGGACGATGCACCACCCCTTGCGCCCATCGATCCATTTGGCTTTATCGTGGTAGTAAGTTTCGAGAAATTATCACTAGTTCCACCTGCCTGTTCCTGTGGGGATGTGGCGGCACTGGAGCTCCCGCCCGTTGCAGTGGTTGCCGTAGGCGTGCCTACTCGATGATACTCTGCGACGTTTTCCATCAGCACACAGATATGAGCGCCAGGCCTGGCTGAAACAGTTGTTGCTGCTGTTGAGGAAGGGGAGGATAAAGATGCACGATGATGTTGAAGGGAGGCTGAGGTAGAGGAAATGATTTCAACTTCAGCAACAGGACTATTGTCTTCCACAGATGTGATCACTACGTTTGGTCTGAGAGGGGAGGAAATGCTTTTTGTTAGTGGGGTGACAGGCGAGGATTGTGAGCCATGGTGAATAGAGCTTCCTCCTCTGATGTTGCTTGCCTCCAACATCTTTCCAGCATTAGACTCAGCAGTAGGGGCAGATGCTGTCCTCTTTACTTTCATGTCCGAGTCTATTGAATCATTTGTTTCAGAGTCTCCCACATCCAGACTCTGGCTCATGCCGGAAGATTGTGCACCACCGCTCCCGAATATTTTGTCGCTGTCTCCCCGGAATTTCAACCTGGAGAAATGAGCTGAAATTGGAACTGTAGCACCAGAACGAGAACGAGCAAACCGTTCCCTTTTCCTTTTTCCACTGGAATTCATGCTGGATAGAGATCCACTGTGTTCATTTACATTAGCATCAGTGCCAGAAACAAAAAGGGAAGAGATCATCGCGTCAGCAGCACAAAAACAAACATCAGCATAAACAATTCACAGTAATTACATCAGATCAACCCAGATGTAAAGTAATTAATTTTGCTAATGATTTTTTTATTTTCAATTTCTTACGAAGGATCTGTTGTTTGCTGCCTCAATCTCCTTATTGCACTGCTGGAATGACTACAGTTGGAACAGACAGAGTCCTCTGATCTGGATCTCCCAATGATTCTCGCCATCCCTGCGTTCCTAGCAGCTTCAATTAGTGTGCCCCATTTTCGCTTGGATATTTCCCTCTTCTGATTTGCCATCTTTGCCAAACGTGCCAATTTATTCTATTTAGTTGTTTACGATGACATCAAAAAAAAAGAATAAAAATACTAATTAATGATTTTTATATCCTCTTTATTTTTTCAATTTTCGGAAAAAGAGTATCACATGCATTTGTGATGAGTTTGTTTTTTATGCCTTTGGTGATTTCTTGTCATAGTGGACGGCCTCATTTTCATGGAGTGGATCAAGTTCCATTAAATCCGACAGAACGGGCGTTGAGTTGGACGGAGGTGCGGGTGTGATATTAAACCCTTTCATGAGCCGTCTCTCCCGTTGACGATTCTTTTTCCCACCTGAACATAGAAAACAGCGGTTACATATATATCCTCATATGAAAACCTTTCACTACCCTTCACTCTATGGATCCATTTAGCGCTGGGCCAAAGTTGATTGCTCAGAATGTTCTACCCTTTTGGTCTTCCTCGTTTTGCCAAATATTTTTGCACCCAAAACACACACAATTTCAGAAGCCTAGCCGTGTAAAATATTTACATTAAACATTTCATTACATTTTTTATGGTTTAGGCGTACATAAACTCGGTTTCCTTTGTTCTTGTGAACACTTTTATGACCTTGTCCGCTAAAAAACTATAGCTTTACACTTTGAAGCTTACAATATCAAATGGACGTAAACGAAACTCTTTTTATGAAGGAATAGAGTGACATTGCAGCATAACAATGTTCACCATGAAAAAAGGATTTTGAATACAGTAAACGCAAGGTTATTGAAGAAGTTTTGAGATAAAGACAGACATGCGGTTTAAATTTAAGGAATTTTACATAGAAATGATTGATTTCATTGCGCATTCAATTTCACTACATTATTCAAGCTGAAAAGATATATTGCAGATTTAACAACTGCTTTTTAACGATATTTCACGTATGAATTCAGATTCTTTCTGAGAATCAATGGTGAATTACGGATAATATACAAGCCAAAAGCTTTCATTGTGGTCAGTTGTGCACGCTCTCCATCCTAACGAGATATGAGAGAGTGAAAGTTGGGCTTGATATTGGTTTTTACTGACAGTTTTTGAAGATATTAAATTTAAGACGTTTTAATGTTTTACAGTCAATATATTCTTGATCCTCTTTTTCATTTCTAGCTTTTAAAGTAGTTGATATGAGGTTTTATTGATTTTTAATACTTCTGAAAAGTTGGCTTTTTGCCCACTCACCTTGTCCAAAGCCAGTGACGGAGGAAGTGTTCATTCCACTGTTCTTGAGCACTTCAAGAAGCTCACACCGAAAGGCGGAAATATCCTGCTTGATCTCATTCACGTCATCCTCAGTGACACCTTGATTGTCTGCTTGGCGTTGTTCCGTGGTAACGTAGCGGCGAACCAGATTTCTCATGATATTCTTCGTAAAAAATTACATACTAGATTAATCCTCGGAATTTTACCTTTTTAAATTATACCCGAGTCCAATAACTGAAATTTATTATTCTAACCAAGTTTCACTCTATACCTGATATCTGAAATCCCGTTCACTAATTTGCATGGCTTTCCGCTATAATACAAAATTTGTAAAACTATTACTGTTTTAAATTACAATGATAAATACCTTTAAATTAGAAATTGGCTTTATTTTCTAATGTATTTATTCAAGATAAATCAAGCTTGTAATGTATTCTTTTATACATCTTGCTATTTGCTTTATCCTGCAACTTTTACGATAAACTTTCAAAAAACGTACTTGGCGAACTGTTTCTCAATTTGAGGGTCGTAAAAGAATGAAAGTTGAAAGTTAGAGTAATAGAACTGTCCAAGTTAATTTGGAGGAGGATACTGCATTGAAAAAACAAAAGGGGCACGGAGCAACAATTTTAAAAGGATGGCAGATGGGATGACAGGAATGTTTGGAGATTTTGTTTGCAAATAACAAACTTAATAAAAGTTAAAAATAAAAGCAAAGTGAAGGAGAAGAAGAACAAGTAGAGAATTGGAAAGAAAAAAATAAATCAGGAGGAATGACACTGGAAAAGTTTTTTCTTACCCTGATAGTCTTAATATGTTCACGTTTGGCTGCCACTGAAAATTTACAAAGTTTCCTAAAGATCCACCTTATAGCGTAATAGAAAGTTTTGGGTGTTGGAATGATGTTGAAGGGTGGAGGAACTGTGGCTCCTTCCTCAAAATAACTTATCCATAGCTTACTCCGTGCAAATTTCCACTCCACATCGGCTTTGTCCTATACAATTGTAAAGTTCGGAGAGTAAAACAAGACAATTTTTCCTACGAATTTAAAAACTTTGAAGTATTTTTATTTTACAAATATGAATTGATAAGAATGATTCATCATGGCGATGAGAAGATTAAGAAGGACGACGATGTTTATCACGGAGAAGCAACCAAACATGAATAAACCCCAGAATCTTGTAAAACCTTTGATTCCAGCTAGCTCAAAACTTTCCAATTCCACCAAACCAAATACCGCCCAGAACAATGTTTGACTTGTTTCAAATAAGCTAGAAAAACAAAATAGCGTTATATTTTTCATTTTCATTAATCATTTCTGAACGAGTTTTGAAACTAACTTTGAAAATCTTCTCCAAAGAATGCAACCTTCAGGCTCCCTTTCATACTTGTATAATTGGTACATATCGTTATTAGCGGCTGATTCATTTTTTCGAGCTTCTAATAAATTTTGGCAACGAAGAAATTCCAAGTCAGCGTAGTACCATAACAACTGGTTCATACCTGCAGGCAGAAAAAAACAAATAAAATCCTTCTCGGTAAACCTTGCAACCACCACCATTTATTTCATTATTAAACCCTTAAATTCAATTCTACTTGAGTACTTGCGCTTATGTTATAAATTGTTTTATAAAGCATTACTGAAAATCATTTGTAGCTTAAAAGTGTATCTATTAGAGTGAATAATACGTGAGCAAGCGTATGTTTTCAAAATGATCTGATGTGAGTTTTGTTAGATTAGCAAAAATTGTACGTATCAAGAAGCATTATATAACTTTCCTTTTTGCAACATCAATTCTATAGTTTTATGTTCACTTTCTAATACGCTGCTTAGTCTCAAGGTTTCAGTAAGTTGTATTGAAAGAACGGCCACAAAACTGACTTGAGAGCAACGTTTATTCTAAGGAAAATAAGCCACAGTCGCAACTGTAACAAAAAAGCAGACTATTTTTTCCGTATTGTTAGCTGCCGATGGGAAAGTCATAAAAGCAAGATGTCCTTTTTGCCACTCATCCATTTATGATTTATGCGAGTTTTTTCATATTTCCTTTCAAAAAATGTGATGACGAATATTCTCTTATCCTTCAACAGACTTTACCACTCAAGGAAGAAAATAAATGCTTTGTAGTTTTTTTCTCTAGGATTTATATTTTCTTTTAGATCTCACACGTTAGTCATATATGGACTTACAATGGGATTGCAAGAGTCAAAATATTAGCTCCTTTTAGTATCAACCTGTCAACAATGAAAAATAAGTCGGAACAAGCCCCATATATGTACCTACATACTCCACACATTTTAATTCATTGCGTCATGTAATCGCTTTGAATTATATGTGGGTGTTAGCGTCGGATCTCGTTGTAGACATATACATGGAGTTCTACACGCTTCTTGCTTTCTCTAACGTAGTAAGGAGCTTATAAATTAATCACGACCTTTATCAAAACTACTTTCGCGAATTCTACTGTTCGATTTTAATGTATTTTTTGCTTCGAAAAGGTAGATTACAGATTTCATTACTTAAAGATCTTTAAACCCTTCAAGATATATTTAAATTAAAACACTATTCTTTAAAAATAACTTCGATAAAAGCTTTTATTTTAAGTTTTAATTATTTCAAAATAAAAGTACAAAAAAAGTTTTGATACAGAACTTGTTAATCAATCACGTCACAAACTAATAATCTCTGGTGATACTAAAGCAAACACTACTTTCTTTTTAATGTTTTCGTGCTTTTTTGCTTCAAAAATGTGATTGGTTTGATCATTTAGTTTCATTTTTATAAAAGCATGTGAATTCGTTTTGGACAAAATGTTGACAGGTATGAAAAGCCATTATGAAATTT
Source organism: Lepidocyrtus fimetarius (assembly GCA_036507315.1). NCBI lineage: Eukaryota > Metazoa > Arthropoda > Collembola > Entomobryomorpha > Entomobryidae > Lepidocyrtus > Lepidocyrtus fimetarius. The sequence goes on along the minus strand of JAANSO010000003.1, from coordinate 206,044 downwards.
TATAAAAGTGCTGAGGGAAACGGAACTAGCCAATCATTTGCAAACTTCCTGTGAATGTATGATGTTATTGAAAAGCTTGTATACTGTCTTTGTGGTTGCTATATGGTTATCATAATATACAGACAAATTGTATAATTTTGTCGGTTTTTGAAAAATTGCTTTTAAAAAATTAATTTCCTGTGGTTTATAATATAAACTGCTGCATAAAAATAAAAAAGTAATTTCATCCAAAACATGTTAATCAATTGAATATTAAACATGTCAAAAAAGCAATTTACTAGTTAAAATAGGTTTTAAGTAACATGGAATGAGATAAAAATTACATATTAAGTTCCAAGTAAAGAGATTATAAATACTGACCACATGAAAAGGCGAACAAAACCAAGATGTATAAAAAGAAGAACTTCATGATGTCCATCACCATCCTTCCTAATGAGATTTGTAAGGGTCCCAAATACGGGTTAACGGAAAATATGAAGACAAGCTTTAGCGAACTGTATGAAAAAAAATGTTTTTCATTATCATTTTATTACAATTATCCAAGCCATATCTGTTCATATCGTGTTGCGTAAGTAGAGCCGCAATGTTCTACGGGAATGTGAAGAAATCAATGGAAAAAGTTATAATTAGCTGTAGCGTATAATAAAAGTTGTTAAATTTATTACTGAATGGGCTTTTTGGATAAAAATGAGAAAGTGGAGGAGACACGGAGATGGCAAAGTGGGGGAAAGTGTTCAAGTGAACGAGTCTTTGCATCCAAGGCAAGCCAACACACACGCTCCTTGTCTATCTGTCTGTTTGGTTGTCAGGACAATAATACATTTTATTGCTAGTCATAGGATGTATTAGCCGTTTTTTTCTCAAGAAATACAAGGAAGAAGCCCATACAACTTTCTTTCCAATCATCAGCCCATGACAACATTAAAAGTATTTATTACTACTTTTTGCTCCTTTTTTCATTCCAGTTTTTCTCGGGGAACCTTCATCTCTTGGTTTCTATTATCCTGGCGTCCAAGTCTTTTTTGACGTCCTGCGCTAAGTTTTACTTAGAAAGAGTTGTGTACTGAACTATGGAATGGTGGTGGAAGAGTAAGAGATAGGGCTCATTCCAATCTCCTGTTGTTTCTGTTTCAACAAAATACTTTCCTCATTCTTTCCAAAAGATGCAAACCTTTTTTATATTAATACAGTGACCTATTAATGCTTTACTTTTTCTACAAAATTGCTCAAGTTACGAAAAAGCGGGCTTCTTTTGTAATCGATTAAAGAAAAGAGTCTACAAGAATATGTGTCAGCCCGACTATCTCTTTTTTGCAAGAAAAAGCAGCAAGAGTAGAAAGAAGCCAGGAATGTCTTCTCTTGAACTGACACACCAATAAAGTCTTGTCTTATTATGCTATTCTGTTTATTTATGATGATCAAACTGCCAATATTTGTTTATTATGCAGGAAAAAATAAGAACGGCTGTTTCTCTTTGCATTTCTTGATTGGGGTTATTAGTTCATATTTTATTGTTGTTGTAAACTACTTCATGATTCTAATTTTGTACAAAAGTAGAAACTTTCCTCAAGGTGTAGCCATTCCACAACTCATTTGGATTCAAGGAGGGCAAAAAGAGAAAAGACTGAAGGGATTTCATAAAGTTGTGGTTTATGTACTTATTTTCTTTACAAATGATAACTTGTCTCATACATTTTCTTTTTCGTCTTCTTCTGCATCTCCTACTGGAAACTAAAATCGGAATGGCTGCAAGGAATTTTTTTTAGAAGCAAGCATATAAAATTGACACGACGTGAATCACTTATGCAGTAAAGATAGTGCAAATAAATGTATATGGTTAAGAAGATGTGACATATTATGAATAACAATAAAAATTGCCTTTGGCTTGGAGAATAACGAACTAGGAAAAAAAGTCCTTGCTGCCATAGTTTTCTTGTTCATCTCCTCCTTCCACTTCTATTTCCTTTATATAATATAACACACCCTACCAACATAATATTTGCATTTTCAAAGAATGACTAGAAAACCCACAAATATAATCTTTGAAATGACGGTTAGCTTTACTTTTTAGTTGCAAACATTCTTCCAAAACATCAGTTTACTTACACACGTACACACATATGCACTACTGATTCAGGAATAAGGAGAAAAATAATGCCTCAGGAGTCAGATAAAAAAATTCTCTTTCTTTCATTTTGCCGTCTCTCTCACTCGCTTTCTCTTTATCTCTCAGTTTGGTTTCTTTCTGCCTTTGCGTTTACTTCACACTTGAAATCCTTTTACAGAAGATTTATACTCCTTCCAAGTTTATACTGTGTGTGCACCCACCTAAAAATATTGGCTGCTGCAAACAAGCCTTCAGCTATCAGCATAGGATCCCAAGTGTCCCAGTTTACTCGTTTCACTTGTGATGTCATTCCTTCCATCTCCATTTGAACCTAAAAATCCACCCAGCATTATTATATGTATAATAAATTATATCACTTGTGACGAGAAAAAGCTTCCAGGAGCGATGCTCACAATAAGTGCTTATAAAAAACAAATATTTTCCGGTTATTCGGTTTTTTGCTACTATGATTAACATTTCCTTCCGTCAGACCGCGTCACTGAATTAGGGTCAATTGTCCTAGTTCATAACCATCAATGGAACGTTTTTTACAGACGATAAATACTTCTCTTCATATTCTTGTTTGAACTAGGAGAATATTAAACTTTGAAACATGTATTTTCCTTACTTGATAAGCAGCAACTACTCTAAGGGCGATAGTGGCCACGTAGAGCGAATTTGTCACAAAATCCAGCACATTCCACATATCACTTATGTACTCCCTCAAACCAACATCCCACAATTGCTTAATCTCACTCCAGATCAGGCCTGTAACATAAATTTTAAAAATGGATTAAAACCTGACATTACAAAAGATTTGAATATATTTTGCAACAATCGCAGCTGAAAATTCCTACAAACTTTGGCTTCTCCTCGGGGAGGAGTTTCTATCTTCAGTATTAACAGCTTTCTTGGAAAGGATAACGAAAGTATAAAGTAACTTTACAATACCCAAAGCTGAAACTTGAACGAACACGTTTTCAGCTAATTTTCTAATGGGAGTATTAATTCTCGTTTGCTACTTTGCTCTCATCAAATCAATGCACAGGTTAACACCTAAAAATCCCTTCCTTGGGTAAGGAATTGGAAATTTAGGAATCTACTTGGCATTTTGAAAGCGTTGATGTAGTTTGTTTGATTAACGGCAACCGTAGACATGTTATAGTTAATGTACTTTTGAATCTTACCTGAAACCCATGCCAGAATAAACCACTCAACTAAAGACGGTGGAGCACCCCTGGTTTTTGTGACATCAGTGGAGACCCACTTTGTAGAATTTGTGTCAATGTGAATCCATCCAGTTAGGAAAGTCTCTAAACGCTGACTTGCTAGTATAAGTAAAACTGAAAAAAGGTAAAGTTTCGTTAATGTATGCTGGACTAACATTTGTATCTATTGTTTTTACAAAAAAAGCAAAGTGTTTGTTTGACAGGAAAAAGACATTGAAAATGAAATAAAAGGGTTGTGAGAAGAGGCAAGGGTTTCCAAATGACGTGGACGCAATTTAACAAAGAAAAAACTCACAAAGGAAAGTGAAGTAAGATGCAGAATGACAGATGAACTTGATAAAGGGTTTCCTCATGGTCTGTCCCCAAGACGAGTGTGGGGCAATTATATAGCACAAGGAAAATAGTGGAAACATCAGACCAATGCGAATCACTTCCACAGCTTGTAGCATCATGTTCCGACGACGGAAACCTGGCAACCCTGTAGATAAATGAACATGACCAAAGTTCAAGAGATAAATGATCATTTGGGATATTTATTTTTCTTAGACAAGCCGAACCATAAAACGTGAGCAAGCAAATGTTGACAGCTAGTTTTCACTTCAACCTATTACGCCACTCTCAATATAGTTTTATTAGACCTATGCATATATAAAATTCTTTTTCCTCCTGTCATGTACTTTTTTCCGCACAATAGCCAAGTTTTATAATGGAAGAAAAATAGCAGCAGCGTTGAGAATTTACTTGTAAACATGCATACAGCAGCGCCATTTCCCGTTAACCTCTTTTGTCAAGGTGGGAAAATGCAGTTTTCTTTTTACGTTTTCTTCAAAAGGTTTAAAACCAGACAGTTTTGCCGTCAAACATAAAAGATTATTTCGCTGCAACAGCAGTGGCAATAACGGTAAATCGGTGAAGAAACTGATGGATTATGACGGGTACGTAAATTCTTCTTTCTTTCCCACTTTATCCCATGGCATGTTTTTATAATTTCCTTACCTTCATACCAAATGGATGCCAGCAGCTGTTGAACGTTAGGATGGGCCACAAACTAAAATGCAAATAAAATTTGCGTTTGCACTTGCAATAATTATCACTCTGCATGTGTAATTTCAAAATTGCTGTGTTTAACCTTTGGTTTTATGAAAGAAAAATTACCTTCTTTTGGCGGAATTTAATTGCAAGTTTTAAACGATTCAGATGCATTCTTTCTCCATGCTCAAAAGCTGGTCCGGTAGGATCATGATTTAAAAGAACTTCCAATTCGTATGAACTTCTGGTATGATCAAGTAAAGCTGTTGCAAAGTCTTGACATTGCTTTCGTAGTTCCTGAAATAAAGAAATCCAAACAAAAATTTATTATTAGATACATATTTCATATTTTATCCTATATAAAACAAACACTTTTGTTAATTCCTGCACAAAAATGAATTGATTTTCCGAAAAGTGAAAGCTAGATATGACCATGACCAGCACATCGAATCCTGTACCCAGTTACGAGTAACATAAAATATAATTGTATGGAAGACTGTGAGAATAAGGGTTTATGGGTATCTAGCCAGATTTAGAGTTGGGTCCATGATCCATATTCTCTACAATCTGGAGACAGCAAGCTGTAAAGATGGATGGGACAGTTGTAGTGATTCATCTGTCTCATCTTCTCCCTCGCTGAAAGTCATTCCATGCCTATCTCGCAACTTTCATTCAGGAATGAGGAAGGTGGTGGAAGGGATGCTATTTTGGAGAAAGAGAGAATATCTGTGTAATATTTGAAAGCATCTTGTCCCTTTTCCCTTCACTTTCTCAGACATGTTGACAATTTTTACGGTGAGAAAAGGAGGAGAATGTAGTAATATCGTTCTGATATGTGATACTATAAGGCGTTCATTATTATCCAAAGTATTATGGATTTTATTTCTGCTTGTTTCACGTGAATACTTGGAAAGGTTGACTGGGCTTAGGGCATAATAATTAATATCATCGTCAAAGAATATCGACGTCCAACTGTTTATCCTTGCAAAAAAGTGAAAAGGGAAGAAATTGACTTTCTCGTTTTCCTATGAAAGGCTCTAGTATTACATAGGTTGAATCGAATTTCAGATTTGAGATGTTGTTTTCCCTTAATTTCATTCAGCCTGTTTTGTAGATAAACGACAAGGCTGACAAGTAACTGACGGATGATAATGTTAATAATAATTATATTTTATTTGCTTAGAAAACTTTGAGGAAAAAGGCAACGTTGGCATGTGTTATATTTTCTAACCCTTTCAACTTTACAGTGTCTGCGTTGATGGTAGTCTAATTACCCAAGTAATTGCATTTGTGCAGATGGGCGAAACTTTGCAAAGAACTTTGTTTCTTTTTACGACAGCATCAAGCTATATGTATGGTAAAAACATGACGGTGCTGCTTGCTGAAGTGATAATGTCGATGATGGTGAAGGAAAGTAATTTTTATTTGAAACATACTGATCAGAGCAAAAATCCTAAAATTTGGTGATATGCTTCTTTGTCAAAAGATAAATTGATTTAGTTTTTTAATCCTATTTAATATGAACGTACCATATATTCTGCTTTGAATTCGTGCTCGGCAAAAAATAATCTTCTCAGCTCCCAACTTAATTCGAAAGCTGTCAAAATAGGATCCTTTGATGAGAGAGCAATCAACGAAGGGCTGGCCAAAGCCCGATACGCATTTATACGCGATCGAGAATGTCGGAGAGAGTCCTCCAGCCTTGAGTGAACACAATCATCACATCCACATCTATAAAAAGGGAATAATGGAAAAATAAATTTAATTATCAAGTCGTACAAATTTTGTAGCTTTTTATTAACAATTGACACAAATCTCTTCCGTCACGTTTAGTTTCATTAACATTTGAAGTGAAATGGAAAATCTTTTTTGGAGAATTTTGAAACTGTCAGAACGTTGATCGTTATGACTGCTTGAATATACTTTGGTATTGTAGTATATGTCAGGGATTTGAATTAACAGCTTACCTAATATCATGAGGCATAGGAAGAGTAGCGCCGCGATCCAAAAGCAATTTAATGATTTCATAATTATCTCGATGAGCAGCCAAAATCAAAGGAGTAATGTCAGATGTAAAAGTGGCCGTATCCGGGGGCAGGGCCTCCCAGCTCTAAAAGATCAATAAATTATTTGTAATGACTGCAATAGTAAAATGAGTTTTCCCAAACCATTTTACGTACATGAGGTTCGCCAGGTTTATGAACTTGATCCTCGTGTTCCAGTAGGACTTCCACAGCCTCCACGTACTCCTCTGATATTGCATGAAGGAGAGCGTCTCTTGTCTCCACCCTGTACTCAAGGAGCAATTCCACCATTTCCAAGTTCTCATTATCAATTGCCATAAGAAGGGCTGACCGCCCCAACGGATCTGAACAATTTATGTTGATATAGCCAGTCTCGGCGGCTCGTTGAAGCATTCTAAAGGAATCAACAGAAACAATTACATTGTTGCTCGACTTTACAACAAGAAAGAGGCTGCTCTTCCCGTTTTTGTTCTTCGAGCACGAATAAATCAATTTTATGTGCATGGTAATATATTGGATTTTTTTCTACTTCCTTTCTGTGCTTTCACCGTATCATTGAACCAGTAAACCGTATCGCTGCTCATCAACATACAAAATAATATGCAAAGAGAAACTAATTAGCTCATTCTTTTTTTATTGCAAAAGCCGTCAGAGAAGGAGAAAGCTGGGAGTGACCTTAAAAGTAGGAGACATGTCCCACAACAGCAGTTAATTTATCTAGTTTATCTGTCAGCAGCTTCTCCTTCTCTATCTCTCTGCGTTCTCGTGTATGACCCTATGTTTTCCGCCCATTGCTTCCCTTTACAGTTACAATGATACCGCATCAACTAAAACATCTCTATTCATATTGAGAAGAGAGGAAAAATAACACCATATTGGTAAAAGTCATGAATCCTTTAATTATCACACTACCACCACTAACCTAGATTACAACAGATGGAATGACTTGATTGTGATTGCCTTCCTGTCTCCTGCAGAAATAAATGACCCGCTACCAACATAACATTGCCGCCACTGGCAGGAACACCTCCCTACTTGTGCCATTACTAGGTACATAAATTCTAGGAAGGGGTTGCAAGTTTAATAACACTTTCATGGATAAGTATAATTTATGTTCTGATTTTACTACTGTGGTAATTAAATTCAGTTTAATTTCCACAATTATTGCTGTGTGCTTGTATTTGTAAGGTTGCAGTAAAAGGCACTTTTCAAGGTTTTGGGTATAAATGAACAAAGAAGGATGAGAACAGAAGCAACAATGATTAATTGTTCGGTGAAAGGTGTTTTCCGACCATAAAACTTACTATGCATAAGAAAGTCACTGTTGCAGATATTTCTACTTGTGAAGGGAAACGTCGCAGGTGACATGAGGGAGTTTATGAAAAGTTACGATTCAAGTATGAAAACTATTTGCGAGTTTTACTTGAATACAGTTTACTATAGTTTCAATTGGCTCATAGTACGGCAAAAAAACCGAAAGCACCATTCTTAAAAGTTGCAATGTTGTGTTTTAAACTTTGTAAGTGGTCACATACCTCCTAGTTGTAGCCACATCTCCCCTCTCCACCGCCAACAGGAATTTCTTCTCATCTAGACACAACTGGGTAATTTGTTGGTGGGGCCTAGAAAAGTCGTCGTTCATCATTCCGGTAATGCTGTGACTCTGTAAAATGAAAGTTTCATAATGCCCCAGTTTAAGGAAATGTATTTTTTAAATAAACTTTACAAGTATTTGCATGTGAATGGGGAAAATTGTACCTTTATTGCACGTACTTTTTCTTCAAATTGATTCATCAGGGCGAATATAAGAGATGAGATGCTGAATATTTAATCAAACAAAATGTCGATTTTGGGAATGAAGCTAGACAAGCATCTGTTTGCTAACTTTTAAAAAAAGTAACATCTGAAATATCAGTTTGTGTTTGAAGTGTTCATCAACTAGAATTTAATTACTGCGAAATGTTCCCATAACTTTCGCCATAGTTATCGTAGAAACGTGCGCTCAGTTAAATACGATTAGTAGTAATAAAACTTAATTACTGCACTTTGGCAAACGAGGACGTCACCTCCTGTCGTTAAATACTGTTAAAATCGTTGTTCCATCTTTCTTCAATTTCACTTTCACTGACTCCACCATCGTTTTCATAAAGACAGTCATTGAGCTTGCCCTTTTACTAATCCCGTTGTTGTGCGGAGAGATCACGACGACGGATGTGGGATGACTGAACGAGTCCCCTATCATTTTCATTGTCCATGTTATATAATTAATCTGATTATTCGTATTCCAGTAGCGATTTTGCTTAAATTTGAGATGTCGGGGCTACTGTGCCTTCCCTAATAGTTGATTATGATGATGATTGTGTTGTTGCGGTCGTGTATGAAAGCAAAGGATGAGTTGCATCGCGTCAAAAGCAATAATTATAAAACTAAAGGTTAGCACTACGTTGCTGTGGCTGTTACTCTCCAGTTAATGTTCTATACAGACATTTTTGACACAGGAAATATAGCAGAAACTTGTAATGTTCACAATTTTTGTAGTTACCAACCCCTACTGACTTTTTGGAAGGTCTCCAACAGTCGGTTTAGATCATGTGAGGTTTTGATTATACTTTTGGATCCCTGATTTATCTAAAAATCCGTTCCACTCCCGGAAGGTGGCTTCCTGTAGATTGGCTTTAAGTTGTTTATAGAGAATTACAGAGATGCGGAGGCCAGTACCTGAAAGAATAAAAATTTCATAATACTTTACATTCATAAACAATAAAGTCATTTTTTCCTACTCTTAACAACAGAACAATAAAAATGCTGGGTTTAATTGTTGTTTACATGTTAACTAAGATTTAATTGACGATTGAAGAAAAATTTATACAAATTTGCATTTTTAAAAGAGTAGTGCATCTAGTGTTTGCTTATTTTGAAAGCTGTCATCAAATTGTTGGCCTTTCATTTCGATTTTATGATAGATTCATAAGACAAAATTCAAATACGTTGAAAACTCTTACACTTTGTACTTCTCAACTCAGCTAATGCATGTTATGCCTGTAAGGAAAGCTAGAAAGTTTTCAAGTTGAGTGGGTGAATCTGAATAAATTTAGAGTTTGCTTTCTTTCCAAGATTTAATGTTTTTTGACATCGCGTGATGTACGGAAAAGTCTCAAGGAACGACAGATCTAACACACCTGCTGTCTTTTTTCCATTCTTTCCTTCTTTTCTCAATCGCTTTTTTCCTTCCTTAGAAAAAAACTGTTCCGAGCGAAAAATTTTGAGAATACATTTTGTATCAAGTTTCGTAGCAGGAGTAAGAGTACTCCCATCATCATCATATTATCATTGTCATCATCACTACCACCACTGGTGTGTTTTTGTGTATTTATTACGCACAGGCAGGTCACTACTTTCCTTGAAAATTGTTTCCAGCATAACACAAAATGTTATCTGCTTTTATCCTAAAAATTCTTCCCTCTCCTCCCATCTGCATCAAGATAGAATGGATGAAGAGGAAGGGAAGCCTAGTGAAAGTGAAATTATTGAACTGGGAAAAGCATACTTTAAGAGAAGGCGTGTGAGGATATTATTACCTTACGTACATTAAACAACTATGATGATGAAGAAGAAAAGATGATGATGATAGCCAGTCATCATGACGATGATGGGATGGAACACTAGATAAATTCTTGAAAAGAGTGAATGAATTCATGAATTTAAATAAGTTTTTTCCCTTCCTTCCACCTTTTTTAAACTGTCTCTGTCTACTATGTTGGAAAGAGACTGGCTGATGCAAAAGAATTGGCAAATCCCTGATTAGTAGGCACACCATTGTTATTATAGTGGAAAGGGGAGAAAGGAAGAAAAAACTAAAATTCCCTTAAAAGTACTTAAGTAGACCAGGAGGAAACTAATACGTTTGGATAGGAAGGAGGTGTGAAGAAATGATGATGAGAAAAACGACTTTATATTTTCGACAAATATTATATTCAGGGTGCAATATGAAAGTTGAAAAAGAGAGACTGTACAACAACAACATTCACATTGTCAAGTTTTCAGACTCTCAAGTATGGGGAATATTATTTTCCAGAAACAGAGGAAGGACTAAGACATGCATACACTTCAAAGAATTTCTGGAGGATCACATAAGTTATTGTGACGCTATAAAAGAAGTAAGATTAGTTCTATCATAGACAAAAAACGAGCAACTCCCCTTGATGTAGCTAAAAAAGGAAACAATTCATGCGAATATCTTTTTAAATCATAAGAAAAATAGATATAAGGAAATTGTAGTAAAATCGAGCCTTATTTGACGAATATTATAAAAAAAGTTTTTGAGAGAGAAAAAGTAAGCTATAAACTTTGACAGAATTCCTTTTGTCAACCTTTACTGGCAGAATTTTAAAAATAACTATGCTGGTGAAGAAACTCCGAAAACTGTGCACCGCACCGTTACATTTTTTATTCTCCAAACTTGCAAAGATAGCAGCTAAAGAACAACTTGTGCTATAATTAAGGAGGCTATGCTCATTGTAATGTTTCAAAGACGTGTTCCCTGGAAAAAAATACTTAAAAGTTTTTCTTATCGCCCTTACAACCAAGACGTTATACATAATGGGATGTTTTACGATACACAGCAAAAATTGTCTCTATGCTTATCTTTCTTTTATTACGATTTGTGGTTGTGCAATATTTCTACATTTTTTGGGGCAACTGGATAAAGCAATTTTGGATGATTATGTTATATCCCATTTGTTAAAATAATTTTTTATTGTACCGAAAATGTTAGAAACACTATAAAACATTTTTTAAATTAACGGCCATGAATACCAGTTGTTTCACTCTTTTTGCAATTCACAGCTGCAAATTTTTTGATGATGAATCGACAGAAATGAATAAAAGAAGATTTTAAGAGTTTGCTTTACAAATCTAGAATTCTGTTAATTCAGTTAAATTATTAAGAAAGTCAGAAATACTTTAAACAAAATTTTAAACAGTTTTAAAGCTGCAGTTCTAATTGTAAAAGTTTTATAACTAAATAAATGTATTCTGAAGTTGTTTTTATGTTTGTTTGTCTATTAAAATAAATCGAGTTCTAGGAGAATATGTAGTCATGTGAGTTTGATGATGAAGAATGAAGATGAAAGCAATGATGAGATAAAATCGTTTGCATTTTACAACAACCTGAATAAGAAACCAAATGTGGGAATTTTGTAAAATCACAGTCCTTTCTTTAAATTTATTTGAAAAATCATCGACCCACTTGCATCAATAAATAAATAATCGTTTATACCATCTTCAACATTTAAGAAGGAAAAAAGGGACGTTAAGAATGTTTGATCGGCATGTTTTGCAAAAGAGATTTAATACACAAAGAAAGGGAATTCTAGGAAAATTGGCCATATCTGAAATAATGAAATGTTGAAGATAAAGCTGAGGTATGTGTTGCTGAATGTGCGGATTTACGAGTGAATTGAGTTCTTTCTTTTCATCTTCATCATCGTTCTTGTCAAATATGAAAAACTTTTCCCCCTTGTTACACACATTGACTCCGTTGCTCATATAAACATCCCATTACATTTCCGTTTTCCTTCGACTTCTATTGAGGAAATTGATATAAAATGGGAAATGGCCTTAATAGCGAGAATAACAATTTACCATTTATTCACAAAGTAGAACATTCTATTAAATATTGCTGGCTTTTTAGCAATACTTAATGGGAATGCTTTGTGCAATTTTTTGAGGTCGGTCGTGTTTCCAAAGAGCCACACTCGCAAATGTGAAATGGTTGAAAGCATTCTAAAGAATAATATCATTATATTGATCTTTGACTCAAGTCATTTTGCGATTCCAATTTTCCTCTCAACAACTACCCTTTAAGACGATCATGGGAAATGTCCATCATTTTAAATTCTTCAACGACAACCGCTATTTGAAATAGGTGATTTAAACCATTTTACCAACACAATTGCGCGATGTTATCAATAAGTTGAAAGTTATGGCTAGTAAATATATATTGCATTGATGCAATATGTAAAGCCTATTTCCTTTTAGATTTTTAGTTCCCAGTTGGGAAATACGTTTCCGGTTACATAGTCATATGAAGAAGGACCGTATATTGGAATAACATTTTAGGTACTTTTTTGCATGAACTAATGTGCTGCAATGTTTTGTGAAACACTGTCATTCAAGCTCAAAGATTCGTTATCGATTAGCCCTCCAGCATCACTTCCATTAAGATCACTAGCTTTCACCATAGCCACGCACTTTGTTTTTCGATAGGTGGTGAGTTGGCATGCATGGAATGCGTTTATTGTTAAGGGAAAGACTCTCAAGGGAAGGAAATGGAGCAAGTTAGTGGAGTATGACGTGTGCACAATATTCACCAACCATAATTGCGCAATATGAGCGTAATAAAAGTTAAAAGTAATATCAGTTTCACCTTCCCCAAACTTTTCCCTGAGGTTTACAACATTATGTATTCTTTTGTTTCTTCTTTTGTTACTATGTGCTGGAATCATTCCCTTAATTAACGGCGGTTAAGAACGTTGAGCGATTGAAGTTTTCATCGTAAACTATTACATTTTAACAATAGCAGTTCCCATTCGTCGTTCCATCCGACTGCTTTTGTAAAAATTGGAATGACTAGCTCAAAAGCGCTAGAAAAGAATATAACGACGTCATATAAAAGAAAAGAGGAAGTTTGCATCAATGAATTAGCAAAGGAATCTTCTCAGAGCACGAAAAAATCAGCGGAAACAAAGTCTTTTACAAGGAAAATCAGGATGGGAAAGGTTAATACCTATTTAAAGGATGGAAAAAGCATTATTGTGTGGAGAAAAGCAGATTTCTATGTCTTGGCAAATCCTTTCTTCTGATAATTCAGTTGTGGTGGTGGTGGCAATGATGATGATGACTATTGGCTTTAACTACAGACAATGATAGACGCTAAATACACATATCTTCCTTCTATTGTTCAATATCTTTTGAAATGGGGATGAAAGTTGTTGATAGCTTTCACAAAAAAGAATATCTTTTAACTGACAAGGGTTTCGATAGATTTTTTCTCCCTCTTCACATCCTACGTCATTGTATATTATATGCACGTCAAATTAGAAAAGAGCGGAAAAAATGAATAAAAAATTACGTAAATTTGGTGGAATAAAAGTCTTAAAAACTTTTTCAATAAAAACGTATCGCTTACAATTTATGTGACTGCCGCTATTATACAACCTTAAATCATTCTTTTCAAATAAAGATGCACTTTTACATGTTTATCTCAACCTCAAATATATTCGTATACTCTTCTTGTCAGCTTGACTTTTAATTTCATCAACATAGTAGAGAATAATTTAATGTTGTGTCATTTTGCAAACTTTTTGTAGACAGATTGAAAAAAAGAAATTGATACATTATTTAAATCACTGACTACCATTTGTATTTCGTTGTATTGCAATGATGTAGAATTTTAAACGACATCACTATTTCAAAACGGGAATAGTAATAAGAATCAAATGAAATTCTGTGGATAGTGATAGTAGAACAAAACTGTTTTGAACGTTGTAAATAAAAAAGATTGGAGTTTCAAAGTTTGAGGGAAAGGATGTTTTGTTCAAATTGAAAGCATTAAAATTTGCAATGAGTTTAACAGCATCCATGATGAAAATATCTATTTTAGAGAAACTCGCTGTTATAGTTGGATAATGTTAAACCAGTCTTGGAAAATGTAGAAAGAAGTGTGCAAGGGGAATCTTCTTCTGGGAGAAAACATAATACTTTTCTACTTCCGTTTATTTACTTTGCGGAGTTGTATCAGTGAAGGATTTTTTTTAGTTTTCCACTCTCTCTTCTATCAAATGAATAAAAAATATTTTATTTTTCTTTACTTTACCACCACAACAAGTAAAAGTGAAAAACAAGTCAGTGTATAAAAAAGCCGATTTCTTCCTCAGTGAGTACTTTTCTACCGTATAAATGATCACGATTGAAGAGTCTAAACATCACAACTTTGTTGTTGTGCTTTCGAATAAAAAAACACTTGAAAAAGTCAGTACGTGAACTTGGCCAAGCACGACTCTCCAGTTAAGTTGGTATTTGACATGCATTATGGATTTGTATGTTTCTTCCCAGCTTAGAGCAGTTATTTTAATGACGATTCTCCCATCAAAAGAGAATAGAAAAGAGAATAGAGACTAGAACTTACTTGTGTTACCTCTACCTAACTGATGAAAAAATAGCGTATTTTTGTTTCACTATATCCCGATCATCCTCATATTTTTATTTCCCTATCGTTTTTTTCTAATTTGCTTTGTTTCAAATGTCCTTTTTATTGGTTCATTATTCTGTATTTACACAAAACATAAACTGAGCAACAGCGGCAAGTAGGAACATTATTAAAATCGAAGATATAAACGGATTGATGAGAAGAAAAGTGAGAGGGATTTCCTGGAAAGAAGGAGTCATTTCATTGAAGATAAAAAAGACAATGTCAAAGTACAAATGTAAAGGGAATGAATGTAAAATAGTAAGGAAAATACTGAGCAGATGAAGCAAGAAAAAATTAAATGTCCCATGAAATGTGTATAAAACGTGAGATATAGTGGGCGTGCAAAAGAAATGAAAAAAGTTATTATCCCATTCCAAGTCCACTCATTCAAACACATCGCACAACAAGACGACCGTAGAAAACTGCTTAGAAATAAATATTTTTGCTTTTTCTTCGCTAAGTATACTTTTTCTATTATATTATGTTACCTTAGAAAAACCTTCGAATGACATAGGAAATGATAACAATAAACTGGAATAATAAGGAGTGGAGGAAGGAACGCTATGAAAATAAAATGCTACTTGTCGTTTTAATAAACGTAACAATGGAAAAGCTAAGCAGAGAACCTTTTGTATTAAAAGTCCTTGTAGCAGACATCAAAAATAAGAAGACGACAGAATTACATTTTCCCTTTTTTTCTTGAAAAAGTAAATTTTTATGTAGGTATGAGCTTTTTTTGATAAGCAGAAAATAAAAGGAGAATAATTTCACATTATATCACACCGATTTTCAATTTTTTAGAACTTCTATTCGTTTTTCAATTAAAAACGTAACAAAACGCATAAATAAAGTTAATATATTACGACAAGAAAATGCTCTCCCCAACACTGCAGCTTCTTGAACACTATTATTGTTGGGTAAGATAGGATATGAAATAGAGGTGCATAGTTGAACGAGAGAAATTTTTGTTGTAACGACCTTTGCAGAGTCAGAGTGCTTTTGGTAAAATAAGAGATGAGACAACCGGAAATAAAGGAACAGTTTTCACACTATTCACTTCATTTAATATATTCTCACTTATGCACACACGAAAGTATTAAAAAATAGTGAAAATAATGCGTGAAATTGCCAGGAAATATGCAAGCATGGATATTTCACAAAGATGAAAAAATTCAAAGATGTTATACAAATAAAAGTTTGTAAGTCAGATAAGTGCTAACTTGAACTATTTGCATAATGTCACTGGTTTCAGAGTAATTTGCAAAACTATTCAATATTGCTCGTCAATTTTTCGTAAAAACGAAATGAATAGATTCTGAAACTAAATTAATTTCACTCAGGTCTTGCTCTTATTTACTTGAGCAATAAACTAGACAGACAGACCATCCAAAAGTTATTAGCTTTCACTATGTTGAATTTAAGAAAAAATACCGGAGAAAGAGATAGGATGGAAGATGTGATGTAAGATGCGGAGGAAATGAATTTACATTTTAGGAGCCCAAAAACTTTTCCCAACAAAACTGGCATAATCTTTATGCAAGGAAGTGGGTATATAAACAAACATTCAAAGTTGCAGCCAAGTGGTAATATTAATGGTTTACATAAGGAAAAATATTCCGTTGAAAAGGACTTGAAGACTTACTAGGATGATAAAAGAATGAGAACAAAATAGAATGTCCTAGTTTCCTGTAAAAAATACTTTCATTTGTATACGTTTGACGTAAGATTTACTACTAAAATTGTATACTTAATCTTACGATTGAATAATTCCGTTGTTGTTTTGCATTTTGAAGCTGTTATAAAAATTTAAAAGTAATTTAAATCAAGAGTTCCAAGAAATCTATGGAACGGAAATTAGTCACCCTATACTAAATCACTTTGTACTGAAAGTATTTTGTTTGAAAGGTGATGCAACTTGTTAAAATCAAATGTTTAGAAATTGACAAACTTTGGTTATATTTTCTAAAACAAATTTTACTTTACGACGATGACTTCATAATTCATACTTTTTACAACGGGCATTGACGTTTTAATGTTTTCCTTGTTTTAATCTGCGTAGTTGATAGAGATATTTTGAGAGGTCAGAACAATATTTAACTATTTGTTTTTGCATTTCATTATTATTCGTCACTAAGCTGGTCTAGCTTCTTTCATTACCAGTGCCAACATAAACATTGAAAACATAGAGTAGGAGGTAAAAAGTTAGCTGAATGAAAGAAAGAAGCAATAATTTGTGAAGAAAATAAAAAGAGAAACAAAAGCGTACAAAGTATTATGATTCATCTTGTAGGGGTCAAGTGTGCCTCTAGCAAAAATGCTTCTGGCAAAACGTTGAGTAATCTACGGGGAAGTTCTTAACCTTGTCTGCAATTGTAAACAAATTTTATTTATCTCCAATTCTGTGAATTATCTGATTATTGGTCTATTCTACTTTTAACAGAATACTTTGCAAAATAAACCGGAAATAAAGTACTTTATAATTCCTACGTAAGTAGAAAATACTTCAGTCACATAATCAAGCAAATTAACTAGTAAATATAGTTTTGCATTCCCCTAACATATACGTAAGTGGTGTGCATTAATAATGGATGTGATGATAGTATTTTAATGAAAAAGTTTTTTGAAAATTGTTACTTTATGCATTTAATAGTATTCCGTAGATTAACTATATTAAACTTTATGTATTTGAAAAATTCTACGTAAGGAAGGAAAATATGGTCTTCATCACTGGTCCAGACATTTTTGGTGTTATGCCGTTCACAGGACGCATTTTATCACTATTTATGTCGTAATATTCTGGTGCTTAGCCCTTCTCTATTCCTGTCTTTCCTTTCTTCCAAGTTTGGGAAAGGCGATGATGAAGATATCGAAAGGAGTGTAAGGCTTGTGGGAGAAAGAGAGTACTAAGTGTTCGTGCTTCAGGCACTTGCTCTATCTCTTTCCAGCCCTAATCGTCAACAACGCACACACTCAGTAAAGAGAAAGGAAACCACTAAACCGGCTAATGTGCCAAAAGGAAATAGCCAATTTACTATGAAAACTGCAACCACTTTAATTCTTCGCATGATTACTATTTCTTCATACTTTGTTTCATACTGTATTTACCTATGCAGCTTTTTTAAATTGTTTAACTAGCTCAAAATACTTGTTTGTCAGCAGTTCTTGTCAGCCTTTGTTTACTCTGGTCTCACCTTTTCTTAAGTTAGTCGATTGCTTCAACCTGTACAGCATAAAATTATAAATTGCGACAACTTTTTATGCACAAAAATACATAAATAATCTGCAAAAAACTTTCTAATAAATACAAACGAGAAGAATACAGAATCCAAAGTTAACAAATTTTTAGCATTTTTGTATGACAAGATTTGTTTTTCTCAAAGTGCTCGTCTCACTTTCACAATGCTTATGAGTACGACGCTGTTGTTATGATTTTTGATGATGTTGAGGATGATGATGATGATTCATGGAGTACGGCATGAAACCCCGTTTTGATTATGTGCTTCTCTACTTCCCTGGAAGCTTATAATAACTTCGTGAAT
Source organism: Lepidocyrtus fimetarius (assembly GCA_036507315.1). Lineage (NCBI taxonomy): Eukaryota > Metazoa > Arthropoda > Collembola > Entomobryomorpha > Entomobryidae > Lepidocyrtus > Lepidocyrtus fimetarius. The sequence continues at coordinate 187,865 of JAANSO010000003.1, read as the reverse complement.
AATTACCAAGTAGGGGGGAAATGATCACGTAATGGTTTCATGTGGAGGTTTTTTTTTCTCTCTCATTTTCTTCTGCTCTCACTGCCACCCATATGGATTTTGAATTTTCTGCTCATTCCCAACAACCTCATGACAACAGCTTCATATCATGTCAACACCATCCACACTGGGATTTACTTCATTTTAGATCATTTTCAATTCATTTCCATGAAAGGAAGTCAAGTTTGTATTATGCAATTCAATCCACCACCACAAAACACATTTCTTTATTTTACTCATCCATGTAACTGTTTTAATGGAAGCTTTTCTATCTCCCGTGCTACACTAGCGTCTTCTTTTTTCATAGAAAAATCTGAAATTCAAGTTTATTTGCTGTTCTGAAGTAGGCACTTCATCTTGCAGCAGCTTCTACTTTATACATATATACATACAGAGAGTAGTTAAAGAGAAATTAAGCTGCGTGAACGATATGGATCATGTGTTCGAGATATAACATGTGCCGTACTTTTTTGATACTATCCTATTTTCCGAATTGATTAAACCAGATCGATTTCCTTAAAGCATTAGGATTAGAGTGACTTTCTCTCTTGATTTTCTTTTCTAACCGCATTTTGTAAGTGGGTACTTGTCTGGATTACTACTGCTAGTGGAGGAGCTTTGCGTCAAGGAATTGTCTTTCAACTTCCATGGTGGTGAATCCTTTTAGAAAACATTGCATGGAGGCTTGTTTAAACCCACATATTTGTTAAAGAAGATGATTAGTTTTGATATGAGGGCTGCTAGAACTTAGTTTTTGTCAATTAAGTCGTAAATTATATTCAAAATTCTCAGATACTTTGGCACTTTGGTGGTTTCTGTTTATTTCAAAAACCTTCGCATTATTTCCTTTTTACTCTCTCTCAATGTCGTAAAAAGGAGGCATTATTAGCTGTCTAGCTAATTGGAAATAATGACAAATTTATAGGAGCAATACTTGTACAATTTGTAGCTGGTGGGGGCAGATGTCGATTAGCATTATCCACTTTTTTAAGCTGCATTGCACTCTGATCTACTATGACTTGCACCACATCCGACATATTTAAGTACTCAAACAACCGCAACCTTACAACAACAACATTCAATTTGAAGTTAGTAATGGAAACGGAAACGCTTTCATAACAAATCACTCTGTTCCAATCTGTGTTGTTCCATGAAAGGGGGAAAAGTGCTTTGTTCCAGTGAGAAACATGGAAAGATAGAAAGAAAGAGTGAAAAAACGTTCCATACCACTTGGTGCACAAAAATACATACAATGAACTGGAAGTTACCAAAATGGACGTACTCACTGTAACCAAAACCAATCTGTGTAATAATTTATAGGTTTATTTCCTTCAAAAAGCGTTTGAACAAGAAGTTTATTTTTTCCATAAAGGAAAAATAATCGCATCATGATAGAATTTGCTTTTTTCTTGTTCATATCCCTTGTCCCTATTCATAAATCAAGAATGGAGCAGTAAACTGAATGGTACAATATCTTAAAAAGCACGTTCATCATTACTTTCACCGGCCAACTACAAAATATTGTTGTACAAAATTGGCTTTTTATCAATGAATGGAATCAATTAGCAGTGCAGAAGAAAACTATGAATGACATGGAAAGCGAAATTGAACACAAAATGAACAAACTAATGCTTAACTAACTTAAGTTTAAAGTTTTAATGCTTTTAAGTGTGATTTAGTTTTCATAACGTTTATAATTTATAAGATTTCAGTCAGAAGTCAGGAATTGAAAGGGCTAATGTAGCAATCCGAAAGGAATGGGATGGAATAAGTAGGATAAAACGAGGAAATCAGAAGTTTTAATGGAAAACATAAGGCGGGAAAGAAAGTATAATGTTGGATAGAAGGTAGCTTAATCTCTAGCATCACTCCTGCCAATGAAAACTGTCACGTTCGTTATTTTTCTCTTTTGTTCCATTCATGATGATGATCCCATGAAAACTTCAATATTGGCGTTTCTCTAGTTTATTTCCCAACCACTTCGACTTTATACACTGAGAGTGGAGTCCCTTTCAGTGTCGATCGCCCTAGTAATGTTCTCATTTGCAAGCTTTGAGCTAGCTATACCATAGTTCAACTTTCTCTTCTAAAAACGATGATGATAGCTAAAGACGGAGGAAATGGAGCGTAAGTTCTAGTTGTATTGACTGCTACTCCTTTTCTTATTCTCATTTTCATGGATAAGGGAATCTGGGCAGAGTAATGAAACGCTGACTGCCATATTCTCTCTATCTCTATTTCACTCCTTTTTACCAGTTTTAGCTCGTTCTTTTCTAAAACAAACGAGCTCACGGACCCACGAAAGGGCAGAGACTTAACTAAAATTGAAATTTTACTGGTCCGCTGCAAGAATGATTTTTTTGGCTTTTTCACGATTCGTTTATTCGTTTTTTCTATTCTCTGGTTCTTTTTTCCAGAGATTTCCCTTCATCAGCACCCTTACTATTCAGCTCCTGCACTTTACTTTTTCTTGTATCATCGTTAGCTTCACTTGTCAAAAACATTGCCATGAGGTTCCTTTTGAAAAACAAGAGCGAGATCACCAGTTGCAAATAGTTGAAAACTCCGGTGGATTTCAAAGCCACAGGCTCAATCATTCGGAGTGAATAAGCACCAAAGTAGAATGAATATCTGACGGCAAGGAAACCACACATTGTGTTCGTGTTGTGGATTCTATCTTTCATGGATCATTTTTGTTACGGAACGACCTTTGAGATTTTCCATTCGTGCGATCCCATTTTTTAAGAAGGCATCGGTTAACTAAAAGTAGGCATTTGACATATATTTGAATTTTGATTGATTGCGATGGTGAGCACATTTTCTTGGATCAACCAAAGTTGATAGTAAAACATTGCCAAATTAAAATAAGTAGTTAAAAAATTCTTATTGAAAATATATTTTTGCAATCCAACTTAAGTGGTATGTTATTGTGTAGCTAACATTGTCCCAATTGGTACTGCGAGTGGGCCTCTGAACCCATTAAACACAACTCCACTTCCGTCACAATGTAAAATGATGTCTAACAAAGTTTATCCAACAACTGTTTTGTTTTCCCTCTCAGTTTTTTGAGTGAGACGACGACGGATGGTCGGTCACAGAAGCAAAAGTTATGGAAAGAACATGCCTGAAAAATAAATGAGTGGAGACGTAACAGAAGACATGATTAATGATTAACACGTCAAGACACAAGGAATAGGAAGGGAACATGTGCTGCTAATAATACTCCATCTCCATGCTTAATGATGTTGATCCAGTCTGGTCTAAAGCCATGATGATATTACGCCTCAGTTTGCAACTCAACACGAGAGAAAGTAAAGAACGGATGGTGCTCCTACCACAAACTTTAGATCATTCAGATATAGAAACCTCCTTTCTCACGTCTCCATCCATCCGTAAAAAATCTTCAAGCTGTATCTCGTCACATTTTTAAAAATTTCTCAACTCTGAATGAATTCGAAATGTTTTGAAAGGGATTGGAAATAGCAGGAGAAAAAGAAAGAATGCTTTTTTCTGTTAGTTTAAAAACCCCAGTCACATGGTGTCTTAAACCCGGTCAATGTTCAAAGAGTTTTTTATAAGGGTATTATGAAGCCCGGAAAGACCAAGATTATATATCGGAATAGAATTATGAACGTCATAAAAGAGCGATAAAGTACGAACTTGTATAAAGAATTCATAGACTTTTTCTATTTTTTGTACTTTTGGGTAATGAAAAATTCAACGTCGTTTTATTTTATCTAGATAATATCTGTTTATTAAAGGTATGCTCTATTAAACCCCTGAACTGAGCCAGGAGAATAGCGATTCTACTAGTTTCCTTGCATGTCTATTAAAAAGTCTGTGATGACAAAATGCGTACTCTTTTACTTCCTGCTTAATGTACTCAACTCTTCAACCTTAACAAACAAGTTATGACCGTGCCTTTTGCTTTATATTTAAAAATATGTAGGACATAATTTGCATTGTTGAAAGTAAATAACTTGCGCATAGTTAAAGCAAGTAATATACAATTTTGACGTTTACGAACTGTTTGAACTGTTTGTCTGTTCTTCCGTCAGGCTGCTGCGAAAAATTGCAAATTTGGGGTCTATAGTGGCAAAATATAAAAAATTTGTAAATCATATCAATCTGAAATAGCCAATTATTCATATGCATAACAGAATCTCTATAATTTTTTAAAATACACCCAAATCATTGACAAAGCAAAGCACTACAGTAATCAATTATTTGATTTCTTTTATTAAATTTCTAACAAGAAAATGGAATATTATGCTGACCTCATAAAACCGAAATAGTGCACGTGCCTCCACTTTGTCATCATTACAAGATTGCCAATTATTTACAGTGAAGTTGGCAACTTTAAAGACATTAATCTCCTTAAACTTTCTTGTAGTTCTGACAAGATATTCTATTTCTTAATGATTTACAACCCGGACGTCATTTCCACTTACTCTTTACACAGTAAATTGTGCGGGATAATGTTGCGAGTCGCTCCATTTCATTATTAAAAAAACTGTGTACACCAAACTACAAAAAATGCCACCAAAGCTTGCTTAATATTTTTAGAATATGGCATACTTTTAATTTAAAAGGTTCTTCGAGGAATTTATTTTTAATTTATTTGCAATTCAATAAAGGGGGTGGATTATAATGACTTACAAATACGAGACTACTTCTACCACTGTAAAATCTAGTATTTTGTATTTAGTAGCGTATAAATGGTTTTGCGGTAGTAAAAAAAGCTCTCATGTAGATTCAAGACTGATGCATGCTTCAATTTCTTTTCCTCTATCTGTGTGTCTGTCTAGTACTCACCCGGCTTGCTGTGATTGTTAAGGATTAAGCTGTACAACAGGATATTTAGCTGGAATGCGTGATGCATTCCATTTATTAAACCTTTGAGGCACTACGGCTGACTTTGCCAGCTTTAGCGTTCATTTCCACAGGGACTTGTAGTGAAATCGGACGAGACGCTCATCCCCTTTTCCTTCCTCATCAAAGTCGCTCATCAATCTTTTCTGTTTCAGCGAGATAATTGAGTTAATGAAAATGTACATGAAATGATGCTGAGAGAAGAGAAAGTAAAGGGTTTGTGTGCCAATACACAAACACAAACTGTACAAGAAGCAAAGGTTTTGTAATGCGTGAACTTCATATAAAATTAATTTCTAAGGTTAAATTCGACTAGACATTAGCTCGGCTTTGTTTATTATATTCAATAAGGATTAGGGTTAATTTATATGTGATTTGACTACAGCTTTCGTTGCTTGAAACTGATTTAACAATGTTTTCCCCGTGTTGTTTCCCTTCAGGGTGTCAATCTAACTCTTTACAAGGTGGCTAACATCCAAACATGTTCTCTTTATTCTTAGCTCTGGCAATGTTATTAAGCATAATAGAAACAGGAATACACAAAATGAAATCGATTGACTTTGCAAAATTTACTACTACAAAATAAACTGTTTCTGAGAAATATCTCATAGAACTTTGTAAATCATAGATGCATTCCTAAAATTAAACCTAATTAATGAAATATGAGCAGCAATTTAAACTGAAGCTTGTAGAAGCCATGTAGTCATGAGTTAAAAATATAGGAAGAGTTAGTTCTCTTGCCGAAAAGGATTCTTTGTAAAAACTGCTCATTGAGGTAAAACATTTGAAGGAATAGCTGCGAGAAAATATAGGCAACCCGGAGTTTTTGCTGGATTTATACTAACAAGGTAAGTGTTATATGCAATTTGTTTTCTAGTATTACAACAATTTTTTAAATTACCCTTTATGGAGTCATAGGATTTACAATATTGGAATTTATGTTTCTTTCCTCTGCTCCATTTCTCATTTTTTGCTGCAGAGACTAGGTACTAGGTACAAAGGAGTTGCCTTCACAATTTTCGTAATGACTTTACCCAACTTCTTTCCATTTCTTCATATTTCAAAATATTTGTAAAGAATAAAGAATGGATGCTATTATTTCAATGCGAAAGGGAAGCAATGCCGGGAAAATTTGTCTTGATGGGATATGACTTTTGTTCGTTTTTATACATGTTTTTTACGTATTTTATCACGGAGCAATGAGCTGATTTGGTACAGGGTTAGAGAGCTTATAATTACCACGTGATTGTTTAACTTGAAGCAAATTGTAAAACAGGGAGAAAGGTGCATGTTACAACGATTCTTCATAGACTTTCACTGAAGGGGTTTCATAATTCTTTGATTTCGTCATCATTTTCCCTTTACGATTGAATAAAAACTTTACTTATCAAAGGTCTTATAATAAAATTACAATTTTGACAAAAAATATTGTTTTGTGAAATCACGTCTTCTTTTTTACAACATTGTTTTTTTGTGAAACCTCGTCGGGGTTTGGATGTCTGTTATATGTTCCACACTTGCTCCAATCTTTTCAGCATCATCCTATTTTCTCACAATAACGCACGAAAAACCACTTCTTCACTTTTGCTTACTAGCCATTTTCCTTTTTAGCCCCTCATCGTTCCTGGTTTGAAAAAGGACATGAGACAAAAATCCTTCTCTGCTTTCTTTCTACTTTCTCTCGCTTTAGTCATTCTTTTTTCTCCATTTCTCTCCCTTGTCCGGCAAGTCAGTATATTTAAGTGAGCTCTAGGGACAAAAAACTTTTTTTCACAGACATTATTGCTAGATGGAAAAGATATGTATGTATGAAGTAAGATGATGACGATGGTGATCATAATAATGATTATGTCATGTGTAGAATAGAAGAACTCCTACGCATACTAACCAAGTTTGTTTTCTTCCTTATTCCCTCACAATAAAGGTAGTGAATGTGAGCGTGTAAAAAGCGGAAGGACGTAGACAAAATTACGAATATGATCATGAGATGCTGGTGGATATTTCGAGTATATTTGGAAAGAATGCACTAGCCGCCTATATTATTTTCTGTCTTTTTTACGAAAAAAATGATGGTGGAGGTGAGCAAAGTAAGATCTTACAAATTCTTTTCTTTATACTGCTCCATAAACAAAGATCTTCCTTATAAGATTTTGTTTGGATCATGAAATGATGACCGCCATAATGATGGCTGTGATGATGTTCCTGCTTTTCTCACTTATTTACTACTAGAAAAATACTGAAAGTTGAGAAGTACGTAAATATAAATAGCTAAAGTGTGAAAGTGACGGTGTTGATGAGGATTTTACTTAAACTGGAAAAGAAAGAAAGAAATGTACTTGCATAAATTTACAAAATAGCTTATTTTTTAAAATTCTCCATACATGTACAGGAAAATATAGCAAAATTGAGAATTAATTGAATTTTCTAATGCGCTATGCAAATGGTAAGGACAACCATAAAATGTCAACTCTTTTGAAAAGTTGATTTTCGTACTAATATGTACCCCAAGAAAGATTCAATTCATTTCTTTTCGGTAGTTCTTCATTCATTGTAGGGGAACCGCTTATCCTTTCATATTTTTTCTTTTCTCGTTTGATTGAAATGGTTTGCTGGAGAAAGTTCAATACAGAACTCACAAAGCAACTTTTTATGGGATCAGTCCATCTCGTTCTTTGAATTTTTTCTCCACTATGTGAAGAATTTGAAAACCAATTTTCAATTTTTTCTAAAGCCTGTTTTCGTTTTCCTTGTTTGAGTAGTTTTTAATTACACCTTCAATCCCATAATTACATGAATTTTCCAATGCCTAGCCATTCCTCAATGAAATCATTTGCGAGGAAGTTATGATTTCAAAGAGCTATTCATTGTGATTTGATGGAAAATTGAAAACAGACGTGGTTTTATTCAAGAAAGTTTTTTATTTAAATAGGATATTTTAAGGATGTACGTGCTCCATATACATGGTGATGATATTGCGTTTTTTAGAAATAGTTGAAAAAATTTATATGACAACAACCAAGAATGGCTCACAACTTTCCCACTTGGGCTTTTATTTTTTGGGAGATCGATACTTGGAAGTTTCAGTTTAAAAAACGCTCGGACAAGCTTTTTATGTGGCAAAGTGCCAAAAAATTTGCTGTATTTTATCTCTATGTATATTCTCATCTTCATACTTGTAATCATTATCATCATGCTAATACAAAAATATATTTTTTGCCAACAACTTTTCTATAACTCATTCCATTCTCAATTGAAACCGTAACCTTTTTTTACTTATACGTGATGGTATGACCTATGTACGTGCTACGTACCTTACTGTAACCCTTTTCCTTCTATGTCCATCAGTCTCTCCTTTACAAATAAAATATAAACCCGTATATGTCTTTAACTCGGGATAATTTCTTTCTTTTTTTATTGGAAGCTGGCCAAATTGCTGAAGATCATGATGGAATTTAAGCTCTCGAAGAAAAACAAACAACTTTTCACTTAAATGTCATTGTCTTTTCTATTGGCAGAAGAGAGAAAGGAAGAGACTGCTGCTTTGTATTTAGAATTCTCTTGAAGTTTCTGGATTTCATCTTAACTACGTACACAAACAGAGAAAGAAATCTTTCAAGACAGAGTATATGTAGGTATACACACCGTGGTGGCGAAACAACCAAAAAGATAAAAAAAAGTCTACATTCCGGTTTTTTATTTGCACAAAAATAAGGTTTTCTAACAACTCTATAGATTACCTGTTACAGTTGGATCTTGTAAAAAAAGTTCATAGACTAGGTAATGGATAGGTTTTTTACTCATCTATTATCTAACAACCAAAAGGTCCTCGATTTGAAATGTCCATTTCTATTCCAAAAGGATTCAATTTTTTTAGATTTAAAGAGGGAATTGGAGTAAGCTTACATGCCAGACTACTTTCTAAAAAGAGATTGAATGCCTTTCTTTGTAAAAGGTTGTTGATCATTTGTCGAGATCAGTTGTGCTTGCACTGTGGCTAAATTTAAAATGATTTGATTAACTCTTTTCCAAACTCCATTGATATTAATAAAAATCTGCATGTATTGTTTTCCGTTGAAGCGGTTAATTTTTCTACAATTTTTAATATGATATATATAATCGCAAGAAATCGCAAACTTTTATTTTTACTTTAAAATAAAAATAATTCCATAGCATTTGGATTTGAAATTGCTGATAGATCCCCCTCGCAGCAGTTTCCATAATTTTAATTAAACAGTAATTTCAAGAAAAGCTGTTTGAAAAGGGAAAGTATAATCCAGAGAAGAAGAAAAGCTTTCTTTCTGAGCATCTGGGACAGCAGGAGCCAAACCATGATCCATTGTTTTTTGTTTACCAAGAAGATAAGGAGGTTTTTAATCATAGTACAATACCGTTATTGTTCGTAGATCTATGACCTTAAGACTTTTAAAGCTCAACCACTTCTTTATAATTCGTGCTGAATTTTCCTAATGTTGAAGCACTTGAAAAAAAGCAGAAAAAGCAGCAACTTTGTTTTCTACATTTTTCGGAATTTTTTACTTTGTTCTAAGAGGACATGGTCTCAGATAAGACGGATTATGTAAGGAATGTAAAAGAACATTTGTTTGAGATAACTATTTACTATACAGAAAAGCCAATGAGTTTGCTAAAGGATTCTGCTTGGCAAGATCGCGTCCTCATCGCCAAGATATAAACAAACCAAATAAAACGGTCGGGCTATCATGACTGAGAGAAAAATCTTTAGGGTTTATAATACATATGCAGAGAGGGAACATAAGAAAAGCTGGAAGTTGATTTTTTGTCCTCCGCGCGGACTCGTTATCTATTTCGGATGGCGAGTACATACGAAACGTTTTTGAAACTAATAAAGGCCTTCACAATTTGACATATCTCAGTTATTTCTAACTAAAAAGCCCGAAAATAAAGTTCAATTTTCTACTGACGACGCTATATTGTTGAGTAAAACTTGATTTATGCAAAATGTAATGAAATTAGTTGGATTCCTTGCAACTCAGAATCAATTTAGAATCATAAATTGCTTAAAGATTTCATACGGCTGCATCAATCTGATATTATGCTACAGATTTCGCTAAAAACGCGAGAAGAAGTTACTGCCGCCTTGTTTGGTCCAAGCGTTTTGAGAGTTCCTCCAAAGTCTCAACTCTTTGTTTGCCTGTCTGTCTGTCTACAACTTGATAACTTTGAAGAAACGGCTTTGTCTAGAAAAAGTTGCGTGATATGACAGAAGGAACATGAAAACGAAACTCGGCGAGCCCCTGAGCCAAAATCAGAAACTTTTGTTATTCATTACACATAAGTTAATGAACTTATATCGACAAAGGAGTAAGTTGTATTTTCCTTTCTTACTTCCATGCACAGCAACTACCCACTTGAATTTCTTATACATTTTTAATGATTTGACAACATTGTGGGCGGAGGTAGAAAAAGCCTAAGATAAAATTAATTTATGCTCATATGGATTTAGTAATTGAATTAAATACGTTGATAAGAAATGGATTTTTGTTTCTAGGCTTTTTTAAAAGAACACATGCAAATTTTTTTGGTAATTTGTTTGAATGAGATGAGGAGATTTTCGAGATTGGTGTTCGTGGGAAATCAAGTTTTTGGTACGCCACTTTATTTCATACTTGATTCAAGAGGAAAATGCAATGGCGCCAACATAAAAAAGGAGACAGAAGAGAACAAAACTCTCTTTCTGTCTCTTTCTTTTCAGAAACAGAAACCGAGAAGTGATTTTCTCTTCGTGAAAGCAACCAACACATTTTTCTTTACTTTCACCAGAGAAAACTCACACTACAAATACCGAACAGAATACAGTGTTTGCTTAATGATACAAGCCGTACTTTTTTCCTCAGAAAGTCTGGTCTTCACCAAGCATTGTAGGTTTTTTGTAATTTTGTACCATATATTTCTTGGTCAAGTAAAAAAGAGGAAACAAAATGAAAGGATGAAGAAGTTTTTGGTTGGATTTGAATTCATCGTGGTACTTTTTTTCTTGATACTTCTCTAACGATTTTATAACGCTATTCTTAAACCCGTAAGACTCTTTTACTCTTTTGGAAATATCAGCAGAGTCAAAATCTGCAAAAAGTTTTCCCGTTGCATTTGTTCCCTTGACTCATTCTTCCCTCTTCATTTCCTTTTCACATCAACCTCATTCACGTCTTTCGTCGTCATTTAATTTCATTATTTGAGCCACAAAAAGAAAGATTAGGATGAGATTTATTCTTTTCGATTGCTCACCCTTTAAGACAATGCGATCTTTTAAAGCTTTTCATAGACATTTACCTTTTTATTCAAAACATAACTGTTCATGTCAGGACAAAGCGCATTGTACAGGAACGACCTAATTAATCCAAATTCCTAGTGAGTGAATGTAGAAATGATAAAGAATCTGTATGAAAAAACGATTAAGCAAACTTGAGTAGTCAGTAATCACCCGATTATGTTAGGGCGTATATAAATCACATCATTACTGATGATGACAAGCTGCTTCAGCGATACTTGACTTTGACTGGCAGATATAGCAAATTGTGTGGATTGTTGAAATGAGAAAAAACACTACATGTCCTCTATACTTTCTCTTCACTGGTCTAATTCTAACAAAAGGGAACGTTCAGCATCGTGTTTTTGACTGTGATTATCTCCACCAATTACAAATTTCTTCTATCCCTATTAAACTTATCTGCTGTCCTATATATCCCCGGTGGCTAATGTAAGTATAGTTTCTAGGAAAAACTAATTAATGCCAGTATCATCAACGCGTGGAGGATTTTATTATTCGTAAAATCTTTCTGGAAGTGAAGGGAGATAAGTTTACTTGTTTCAATAAAATGAATACCATGTCAATCCCATAAAACAAATGCCTACACAGTTAATTAAGCCTCTCTCATAGTGGTTGCCTCATTGTTTCGTGAAAAATGATACGTAGAGAGAGGGAAGGTAAAAGAGAAATTTGGATTGCAAAAAGCAGAAAATCATCCAAATCTGAACCATTTAGATTCAATATATTGTTTGGGAAATAGCCGCCAGTAAAATAAAATTAATAAATAACAAGAAGCACTCAAGTAATAAAATCCTTTGTGTATCATATTACTTTATGCAACCATTTTATGTAGCATAAACGAAACGCATACTTATTAAAATTTCATAGAGTAACTTTTGAAATTGCGGGATGTGAAGTAAATGAGTTTAGCCCACAAAAGTCACGCAATGACAGCTCTATATTTAGATTAAAGAGAAAGCCAAAGCAGGTGTGCAGAGGAAACTATCTAATTGTACATTATGCTTACTTACATTTGCTTTCAAGTTTAATTGAGAAATTGGTATATTGCATAATAATAAAAATTTAAATTCAAACGAAAGGTTTCTATGCAATCTGCTAGAGTGGGTCTGGGGTGTCCCTTGACTTCTCATTGTTTAAACCTTACCAAAGTTACATATGGAGCTACATAAAGAAGCCATCATTGCAGCGCTATGTAAAATGTACAAGCCACAAACGTAATGTAATTTTTGTGTAGGGAAGCCGTGTCAAGTAAAAGTGGAAGCTGCGATGAAAACATGTGAAAACTTTTCTATATTTTACACTCAGGGATAAAAATGACATGGAGAAAGCAAACACCACATTTCCAGAAAAACACTGCATGCGCTTCAGTGAAGATCATAGTAGGAATCAAGGTGGTTTCCCACCAAGGCTTTCCAATTCAAAACTTCCAAAATTACAAGAGAATTTTAATTGCTTAGTAAATGATTATTACTAGAAACTTGCACTTTTCTAATTGCTCATTAACACACTATTTTAAATTGAGTGTGTTTATAAACGATTAAACCTTCCTAAAGGGTGGGAAAACTAATCAAATTAAATATTCCGAGAAATAAAAAGTAGTCATGTTGGATTTTTTTTGCAAAAAAAGGAAAGAATAAGGGTTTGTGTTATACAATAATAACTTGACAAAGTATTTATACTACTACCATAAGTGTATGCTTTTGCTTCACACGAAAAAAAATCCCAAACTTTTAATATCTTGCAACAGATGTGTTTCCTTTTCCCTAGTAATGAACACGTAATTATTATAACACGCCCGTTAATGTATGAAAAATGGGCAGTTTGAAATTTCCATAGGCGGTGGTGAGGGAAATGAGCAAGTTGGATATTATGGTAAAGGCCAAAAAGGCATAAGAATGATTTGTACACCTTAAGCTATAAAAGAAAAGCTGAAAAGGAAACTTGAAAACAAGTCAGATCATTCATTTTGGTTTGATTGCATCTCCTTCATTTTTTGTTTAAATGACCCCGTTCCTTGTGCAAATAAATTCCGTTGCTTCCCCATTCTCTAAAAATATTCAGCAGTAATATTTATTTACTTATTTCATGTTATGAAATCCCCTTCACTAGATAAAGAGGTCAGTCACTTAATGGTGACTTACTTGCTTCAACTACACACAACTAAGGCTACAGCTGTGACGGAAGGAAGTCTTATTAAGAATGTGCATTTATTTTTCATTTCACAACAACAACGCAACACTGTATGTGTAGCCACACGACGGCTTGTAATACTTATTTTTCCTTCTGGCTACTTCTCATCTACTACTCGACTCCCATGCAAAGTTACTTTTTCTCTCTTGACCCTCTGTCGTTGGAAAGATTTTCCAAGTTGTTTCCTGTTTCTTCCATGCGTATACCTTGTTTTGAACAATAAAATTCGAAACTGGGATTATGCTTAAATCTCAAACTAAAAGTCTTTTTTCCCAAACAAAGTTTTTTTAGCTAAGGAGAGAGAGAGAACAAGGAGTCAAATTAGGGCAACACGTAAAAGCAGTAAAACGTTTGGTTTCCTACTAAACGTAACGACCACTGCTATTTCGCGGAAAGTCAGGGTGCTGGATTACTTATTTAAGCTCTTTTGTATTTGTATCATGTCAAACTTATTGATATTGAGGAGGAAGGTATGGCGAGTGCGTTGCACTGTAATTTACTGTTTTACTATATGGAATTCAATAAAATTCTATGTGAAAGGGTAAGACAAATACGTGTACTTTAAAAGTATAAAATAAAATCTGTGATTGCTTCGACAATACAATTTATAGCAATCTAATAAAAAAGAATAAGAAAAAATTACAGTAGAACGTCACTTTATGACTTAAAAAAGACCATCTTATTTTCTTTTTTATTCCCCTGAGGTAAAATGGTTATTCCCAGTAATGATTCCCTGTCGGTTGCTGTAAAAAATATATCGTTGGGAGTGACATGAACATTTCAAAAGTTGAACGATTGAGGCCAAAAAGTCTATTTTGTGGGCGTGAGAAAGGATTTTGAAACTGTGAAATGTCACAATCTCACACAGAAATCTGTTTAAATTCGTTCTCAATACGAGATACATTTGAATATTTGTTGCAGCTCCCGGTGTGTGGTAGCAAAGAGGAGAATGAGATTGAAATGAATGATATCATTACATTGGAAAGAAATGCAGGAAAATAGTGCTTTCTTTCCTATTCAAACAAACATTTTTTTAAAATGTATTATGTCATGGTATTTCCTTTTCCAATAGGCACTTGGGTTTATACTTTTAAAAAAACTCCAATTAAGTGAAAGTAATATAATTTCACACATAACAATGTTTTCTCTTTCACTTGTCGTCATCATCATCAACAATAATAATCTCATTTGCCGAAAAGAAAGAATAGAAATTTTGGAGAGAAGAATGAAAATAACATTTTTGGGGGTGTAACGCTGAGCAAGTGCTAACCTCTGGCCGTTTTCTCGTCATTTTTGGCATTGCATCAGCAATCTAAGCAAAAGAAAGTGAAACCATTGTCGAATAAAATCACTTCTTGCTACTACCCTACATATATCATCTGCAAAAACTAGAAACGTCCTGTCTGCATTTTTTGTTGGCTTAGAAAGAGAGATAGAAAGAGAAATCTGATTTCTGGCTGAAATAAGTTTTTGTCCATAGCGACAGCTAAACCCCAGGGCTACTACATGGAAAACTATCTTTTTCCAGAGTACTACAGCATAATGTGGAAAATGTGTACCAAAAAATATTTTTGTGCTTTTTGCATGCTCTAAATATCATTCTATTGCTACATTAAATTTACTCTGCGTAGTTTTGAATATCTTGCTTAATCTACTAGCGCTATTATTACTGATGCTGCTTTTGAAAAAATCATTGTTACCTAAATCAGAGGACCCTGCATGAACTTGTTCAACCCATTAGATTTGTATAACGGGCTTTATTAAAGAATCTGCAAAATCTGCGCCACAATTTCATCTGGCATATGTGGAGAAGTTAATGCATTGTTAAGCGCATGATGATAACTCTCCAACTATGTCAACAACATTGCACAATAAAAATTGCAATGCTGTATACCGCAGAAGATATTTATAAATGTGTATCCTTTGATCTACAAAAATAATCAAACCTAAAAAGGGACCACAAAGATAACTCAGGATACAATACCCGACCCGTGAGATGACACACAGGTTTTAGATGAAAAATAGCATTTATTAATAATAAAAAGATAAAGGGAAAATGAAAGAAAAAGACGTTCTCAAAGAGAGCATTTCATATGAATACTTGACCGAAACAAATTATGGTGTTTAATATTGGAATATATAGAAAAGAAAATAGTTTAGCAAAGCAAATATTTGAGAAACAATATGGATGGGTTACATGAAAAAGGTAGGGAATAAATAAAGCTATCATCCACTCCTACTTCACACACCACTCACTCGCAGGGCTATGACGATAGCAAACATTTTCAACTGAATCCATTTGAGAGTGAAAAGAGGTGAACATTGGGATAGATTGATGAAGTGGATGGGAAAACGACAGGTCCTTTGGGATACATAAAAATAATTTTATCCATTTCTCCACTTGTTTCCGTCACCCCTTTTTCTTTTATCAAACACTTTTAAAGTGTTTATACTGAATAAAAATGATAAAAATACCTCAATTTTATATTTCAGAATGTCACAGATTTAAAAACAGTCTTGGTTTGATCTCCGACTTTACAATTTTTGATCTTTTTCAATTTTTTGTAGGAAATCGTCAAAAGTGTCACCATTTTTACGTTTTCACAAGGACTAGCTTAATCCTTAAATATACTGTGCAAAAAATGGCGTTAGTTTAGTCAAGTTTAAGCTGGGATGATTGCAGGTAATTTATTTTTCCAACGCGCTACTGGGGAGATGATTATCTAAAACTACTTTCAGACTGATTGCGTATGTTTCAAAAAATAACTTAACAGCATTTTGTATAAGTCAAGTATTTTTTTATTTTATTTTAAAGGTTGTCAACCAAAGGCTTTCGTTTTTGATTAAAATTTAATGCTTTTTTAATCATTGCAAACATAAAAATAGATTTTTAATATAAAAAATATTATTTCTTACCGTTTCCTTAGTTTTCTCAATGTACAGAGGAGGGTTTGTTGAAGATTTGATCTCTTTGACGGGGAAGAATTTATCCCGGCATTTGATTCAATACAATTGTTTCATGTGAAGAAAGTGACGACATTTTTTCTTTGATCGCGTTGACATATTTATTCCGGAACATACAGGAAATTACAGTTCTTTTTTATTCTCTATAAAAATGTACATAACTACTGAAAACTTGTAGCTTTAAAAGTGTTGACGCAGCTGTACAAACTGCATTAAAACAACAATAATAAGCAATTTATCTAAACTGAAATTTTAACTAATGTATGTCGATTTTAAGAAGGTTTTAAAGTATTTCATATGACTGAAACTTTATATGTTTTTTAATTGACAATTACTGTTTTAAATAGATCTCGTATATGTTTGAAATTGCTAAAAGCCTAGTATCAAGTTGTGGATTGAACAAACAATTCTGTACACTTTGTACCTTTTTATGGGGATTTCGATACGGAGCTCTAGAGCTTGTTAGAAGTGACAGGAGCGGTAGGCTAGCCACCGCAGAAACTAGAGAGGGTAGGCAATAAATTATGATTAGTGTATTTGAAGGTGTCGTTGGGGTAGTTTATTTGTTATCTGTTCTTTCTCTGGCACTGAGAAAATAGTATTGTTATTCCCTGACACGTACAACCTCCTCTGACTTCCTAATATGTAAACATAGAAAAGTCTAGCGAAAAAAGAGATTTAATTAAACAGTAGTAACCGAACCGAGAACAAACTGACCAGTAACAACCCTTTCGACTATATAAGGACCATATAAACGCCTCAAAAATGTTTCTTTTTTCTAAAGCGAACACCCAAACTAAATTCTCACTAGAAAAGGAAACCGCACGTTAACGGCTTTGTTAGAACTTTCCTTTTTTAGTTCCGTCCGTTATTATTATATTAACCGACATCACAATCAAACTTTTAAGTGTTTCAACGTTGTTGGGTCTGAGAAAAAAGGTGCTAAAATGTTTGTACATGAATTCATAGAAGAGATAGAAGAGAATAAGTAGACCGTTGAGTAGTAAACCGTTTGCATGGAATAATCTACGCTCACAAAAACAATTCCACAGCAGCTTCCAAGGGAACAAAGTCTGTGATCTTTTCCTTCTTGTTGGTGATGCATGTATATGCGATCCACACGATCACCTCGAGGAAACTAAGTGAAAAGGATCTGGAAGTAAGAGATTTTACTGAAATGGAAAAGGGAATGAAGAGATGGGAGGAAGCTTTCTGATGATACCGCTCTGTTCAAGTAGAAACCGAACCAGCAGCTTGAAAAAAAGGGAAAGTGTATTAGAAAAAGGAAGAGAGCCAGACGGAGGCAAATGGGAGAACGTTTCCAGTAAACCCTTATTTTGCCTAAGCTTTCTATACAGAACGTGAAGATTGGAAAATGTACAGAGATGGAGGGAGGAAACGGAAAAACTTGCAGGCTTCGGAAGAGAAGGCGGTTATGTGAAATGCTCTTTCTAGTTTATATAAACGCGATAAAACTTAAGTTTTAGAGGCGAGGGTTTTGCAGTTAACGTTGTTCTTGGATGAGAAGAAACTATTTGGGGCCATCTGTTCCTGACAATATCCTAAAAAAGCTTTGCATTTTTGAATTTTAATTCGTAAAAGTCTAATTGAAATTATAAGCTTTAATGGTGCAATTAGCAGGCAAGTTATTTGCATTCGTTAATGCTCTTTAGGTATTAGAACCCGTGTGTGCTTCCCGTTGTTTTTATTATTCATATGAGGAAAAGGATAATTAAAACGGTTGCCATTTCCAACTTTTAATTCTTTTAATGTTTTCTTTGTTTTTGGATCTCTTTTTAGAACTAGGGACGCTTGTGTGTAAGCCACCTTTTTGCAAATTCCGGTTATTTTTCAAAGCGTTTTAACTAACCATGTATTTAAAATAAAACAAAACTAAAATATGGTCCAGAAAATAATTCGTAAATGTGCATTTATGAAAAATATTCTTTTCACCCTTTTAACAATGCAAATAAAAATATATTTGTTTCCTTTTTAGAAATAATTTATAACTGTGGTTTGTTAGCATTACCAGATTAGTAAAAAAAACGCATGTCAAATGGATTTCCCGGAAATACTGCATATTTTAACATATAACATCTCCGAATATTTGCGGATTTGCAAATTTATTCATGAACAGAAATTTATTATTAATCATTTGGAAATTAAAACTTTTCCATATAACTTCAGGAAAAGTTGCAAAAAGAGCAAATCGGCAGGATTTGCATGGAAAGTTTTCATAGGGATTTGAAGAAGAACGCTTCACAGGGAAAAAGCTAAAAGTGAGCAAAGAATCACTCTTCTCTACTACAACCAACAGAGTAATAGTGCATAGTTGAACGTATAAAGTAGCAGAGGAGTACAGAGAGCACATGTTCTTCCATTCTATTCCTTCACTTTTCAAAAGATCAGCCGTTCCTCGGCTATTCATTCAATGCTTTACATCTCAAACAGGCCCAAAGCGTGTTTATCGATGAGATTCATCGAAAGGATGGACAATCACTCCTGAAAAACTGGTTTTAAAATTACCTATTTTACTACTTTGTAATTTAAAGTGTCCATGTTAAAAAAACTGTCCAACAGTGTAAGTTAAGTCACATAGTGGTGAATATTGTTGATGCAAAGAAACTGATTTGATTTGAACAATTTTTAAACGAGTCTCTACAGAAGGGGAATAATTGTTGCGTCATATAAAGTGAAAATGTTGTCATTAGTCCAGAGCATCAACGCTCATAAAGGAAAGGCTTGGGCTGTGGATTGGTGTCCCAGTGGGGATGAGAAGTTGGCGTCTGGTGGGGAAGATAAGGTGGCCTGCATTTGGTCAGCGGAAGACTTGAAGAATGAGAAACTAGGGGAAAGCCCATGCAAGCAAATTTTTAAACTTGGGGACAATCATACAAGAAGTGTTCGAGACGTTGCTTGGTCCCCATGTGGAAAGTATGTTTTGTTGGCCAGTTTTGATGCTCAGATTACTCTGTGGGAGAAAGGAAAGAAGTATAATTGTATTTCAGTCATTGAAGGACATGAGAACGAGGTGAAGTCGGTGTGTTGGTCCCCGTCTGGTAACTTCTTTGCTAGTTGTGGAAGGGACAAGAATGTGATGATTTGGTAATTCTTGGAAGCTTAAAAAACAAAATTGAAAATTGTCCACTTGGGGTTTATTTTTTAATTTAAATGTTTTTTATCATTGTAGGTCAGTCATGGAGGATGGGGAAGATGTGGAATGTGAGGGAGTGATGTCAGAGCATAATCAAGATGTGAAGCGAGTTGTTTGGCATCCCACTGAAGATATCCTTGCATCATGCAGCTACGATGATACAATTAAGATATACCGCAGTGATATTGGTGACGGTGACTGGTCAACATCTACCACCATCACAGGACATTCATCAACCGTTTGGGGTATAGATTTTGATGCAACAGGAAACCGTTTAGTGTCTTGCTCTGACGATCGTACTCTTAAAATTTGGGAAAAGTCAAACGAAGGAGATTCAGTTAGCTGGAATTGTGTCTCTACTGTGACTGGTCATCATACCCGGCCAATTTACGATGTTTCTTGGAATAAAAAATCGGGTTTAATTGCAACGGCTTGTGGAGATGACTACGTAAGGGTTTTTAAAGAAACACCCGTTACAGAAGGAGTTGACAGACCCAGTTGGGAGTTACTCTACAAAATCAAAGCCCATGACTCGGATGTAAACTGTGTTAAATGGAATCCAAGGCTGGATAAGTTCCTAGCTTCTGCTGGGGATGATGGTTGCGTGAAAATTTGGGAATGGCAAGAGCATGCGTAGATGGATTATAATATTTTATTATTAAAATTGTTAACTCTCGTCTTACAATTATATCTTGTATTTTAAATCGAGGTTATTATATCATGATATACGTTCCATTACTGTTTTTTTTATTTTACTTTAAAGCCATAAGTTCTATTGTTACAGAAATTATGTAACCACTTCTTATTACGGACAGATAATAATACAGAGCTGTAATTGATTAAAACTTGAATAAAACGTAAATTTATGGTACATTACATAACTAATTATTAATTTTACTTAAATCACATCATATAGGAGAAGCATCCGAGTTGCAACTTGCAAGCAGCACATAATATAAATGAATACTTCATAATTGAGCATATTTTCAACTTAATCATTCATTTGATGCTTCACGTTTTATCTAATTAGAATTAATTTCTGAGAGTGAAACGGCAATAATGAACAAAATAGTTGAACAATGTTGCGTAATGCCCCAAAGCACAAGAAAGTGGAGAAGAGGGAGCAAACAGATGGGCATAAAATAACAAAAATATTGTGCAGAAAAACACAAGGCCATTCATAAAACACATTTCATAGCCTCAGGCGAACCCCTTTGAATTGGACCAAAACTAAAGCTCACTTTCACAACTTCACTTGATGAAAAGAGAGTGGAGGGAAGATATACGAAAAGTCCAAATCACTAGATCTCACTCAATTAAATTTTAAATGAGAATTTTATAATAATTTTGTACCTTGGAAGTATGTAATTTGTTTTTTCTGTTTAATTTACTGTGATTTTTGTATTTCTATGAAGGACGAATAAGCTTAAATGTCCAAAAAGTTAAAATAGTAATATTGAAATTCTCAAAATAAATATCGTCCAACCTGTTTGTACCTGGAGAATTATGAATATACTAGATTAACCCTATCTGAAGTGTTAGGCTAGAAAGATGTTTTTTTGATTAGATATCGTTTGCCTTGGGTGGTGGGTGGTCCCAGCTACTAAATTAATGTGTTCAGGGGAAAGGAGACTGAATTAGTTAAGATAATCAGAGGGAACTCCTCATTAAAGTAAGATAATATGAATCCGGAAGTAGTAGAGGTTACAGAGGAAGATCCAAAGGTGGTTTGTAATTTTTGTCATAAGTCAACAATCAACTCGTTGGAATGGGGCCCTATGTACCAGTTGGATGGGGTTACAGTTCATTACTTTTGCTTGGTAAGTGGTTAATTAATTATTATTAAGTTTTTAAACTATGCTGTTTATCTAATTGATTGGTTTTCTTTCAGCTTTTTTCTGCCAATTTAAGTCAAAACGGGGGCGATGAAGAAGGTATACTTGGATTTCTTCCTGCTGACATACGCAAAGAACGGAAAAGGGGGGATAAACTGGTAAAACAACAAAATTGAACTTAATTAAAATAAGGTAAATATTGTAGTGTTAATGAAATGATTAATGTTTGCAATTTTAATTATTTTTAACAGAAATGCAAGTATTGTAGAAAAGCAAATGCCACGATAGGTTGTTCAGTGTCCAATTGTAAATACAGTTATCATTACCCTTGCGGTTATGCGCAGAACTGTACTTTTCACTTTATTGGAAATTTTGAGTCGTATTGTTATAAACATGGGGATCAGACGAAGGTCACACTGCCACAAGCAGATTGGGATTGTCCAATTTGTTATGTAAATGTAAATCAAAACGAACTACTTTGGCCGCCGTGCTGCAAGAAAAGGGTGTTCCACAAGAAGTGCATCATGGTAAATCCTAATATTAGGCTAATATTAGTATAATATCTTAACCAGATTAATTATAACCACTTTTGATTTAGTGATTTTTGGAACTTTTGGAGAATTAACGATTATGATATTATTTTTTATACCCATTAGCAAAGTGCGAAAGCTGCTGGCATTCATTTTTTTAAGTGTCCTTTGTGTAACAATAAGGAAGAATTTTCAGTTGCGATGAGAAAGGCTGGGGTCTATTTGCCGGATAGAGATGCAACTTGGGAGACGGAACCCAACGCGTTTGCAGAGCATAGAGTAGTTCATCAACACTGTGATGCTCCTCAGTGTATTTGTCCTAAAGGAAGGGATCATTGTCAGAAATCTGAAGGGTAATGAAAGTTTTTTATTCTATGTAGTAGTCAGGATGTGTTGATTTTTGTCCAATAATGAAAATAAAGTTGCAGAGTGGAGAGATTTTTAAAACTAATTGTCGCATTATTTTTAAAGAAAACCTTGGCACGTGGTAAGATGCGGGACTTGTGGGGCCTTTGCAATACATAAGAAATGTGGAAATTTAAATAATTTATCGTGGCGCTGCGACACTTGCACGAAAGTATTGTCAGGTAGTTTTGTGTTACATTTTTGTATAAATGATTGCTTGTCCGGTAATAATTTGAGTACTCACCTGTTTTAGGTAAGCGGGGAGCGGATACTTCAAGAATCAGACGGCGGATTGATAGTGACGAAGAAAGTGGTAGGTTAAATTTTTATAAGTATTTTATGCCCAACATGATTCCTGAATTCTGAACATTCACTATGTCGTGTTAAATATTTAAAAAATATTTGCTTTACAACAGAGGATGAACCGAGTTCGGTAAATGTGAGTCAAGCTGTAATGGAAGGTCCAGTAAATAGACTTCCTTTGCAGGTTGTTGAAACTGACTCGGACTCGGAAGAATCAATTTCTGGTATTGACAGTGACCACCAAGACGACAGTCGTAGGAATGAAGATGAAAAGGCTAGGACGCAAATATTTAATGTAAACTCCATTTATGGAAGATTTATTGTCGACTCGGATGGTGATGATGATTCCGAACCTGAAATGGAAGATTACATTCGTGAAAAAGAAATCATGCCTGAGCCTGATAGTACATCTCACTTTGGGGTAAGTGTGAAAATTGGTCCCCTAAGATATCGAATAATGTAAAATTCAAATTTTTATTTAAATCTAACTATGAAATTTTGGCGACAGGGAACATCAAGCGGACTTGTAATTATCAGGAATGAAAATGAAGCTGCCTCCACCAGACAAGACTCTCCTGGTACAAGCACCCAACTTGGGAAGGAAAACATTTACTCAAACATTAATACTAATTGTTTTGATAGAGACAAAACAATTCGAAGTGGACCTTCTCGAATGCTAAAGGGCAAGTTAAAAATTGAAGAGACACCACAGATCGATACTAACGCTGACAAGTACAATACAACCTCTGGTTTTAGGCAATATGCAACATTAGGTTTTTATGAAAATAAGACCACTGCTATTTATTTGATTTAATGTCAACGGTATGTAATATTTATTTTTAAGCCAATATTGAATATTTGCTAAAAAATAATGCTTACCTGCAGAGCTTAATTAAATCTAATAGAACTTCCAGAATCAGTGGTTTAATC
Source organism: Lepidocyrtus fimetarius (assembly GCA_036507315.1). NCBI lineage: Eukaryota > Metazoa > Arthropoda > Collembola > Entomobryomorpha > Entomobryidae > Lepidocyrtus > Lepidocyrtus fimetarius. The sequence goes on along the minus strand of JAANSO010000003.1, from coordinate 164,339 downwards.
TTTCAGAGAAATCTTCTGCTATTTAATTGTTTTTGTGCATTTACTCTAAATGTGTCTTTAAGCATTCAACTCGGCAATCCTTGCAAAAGTAGATGAACCCTTGAAGGTGTTTTACTGATAAGGATTCCTAATTCGAATTCGACATTCTCAAAAAACTTATATCTCATTCATATTTTCGAAATATTATAAAAATTAAATCTTAAAAAGTTGCATCTGCTAAACGTAGTAATTACCAGTAGCATCGATATACCAAAAACAATTATTTTCAGAAGAAGCTAATAATACTATTTGCAAAGAAACCAGAGGTTGTACTTTACTTGTATGCCAACTAGTCAACAGTCTGAGATTCTAACTGTGAAAGTAGGTAATGAAAAAATGGAAGTGGTATCTATAAGCTCCGAGGAAACAGCCAATTCTCAGGACATTGTCAATAGTGAACAGGAAGGTAAAAAAGCGCTTGCTGAGAATATCAAACCCCCAACTCCAGACATTGTTAACTTGGATGATGAAAGCTCGGATTCAGAAATTGAAGTTGTTGGGGAGAAAGCGGTTGTTAATAAGAAAACACCTCCAAAGTCTACATTTAAAATGTCTGCTGCCGTAATGCAACTGATGAAGCAATCACAAGGAAAAACTAAGATTATACCGAAACGGACTGTAAGGTTAGACCTTGATGACGATGAAAATGATGAAATTGAATTTGATTGTTGTGATATTATTGAATTCAGTGAAAATGCTAATGATGTTATTTTTGCTATTGCTGATAACTTCAAACCTAAGTTTTATTCTCTTTCTTCACTGTCTAGCAATTTCGGAGTATCCGAAACGTTCCTGAGCCTTGTTACTAAAATTCAGAAAGAAGGTCCTGCGTATTACGCTGCTCTTGAAGGAACTGCTGCTAAAAAAGAGGAACGTTACGAAGTACCCGTGCTTGATATAGACAGTGACAATGAAGAGGAGAAACCTGCAGCGACAACGGGATCAGGTAATTACTTTGCTTAGTTATCAAATCATTTTTACACAAATTATGTCAATCAGTTTCCTTATGATGTTTGGATAATTAGGAATAAAAAGTAACTCATCAAAAACTAGAGCACATCTTTGAAGGTAAAATGTATTGAATTAGCGAATTTGTTGTTTTTTTCAGGAAGTGTAGAGGCAAAGGATCAAGCGGATAATCAGAAAGAACATAGCAAACGTGAAAGGGAAACCTCCACCTCTACGACGATTTCCTCATGTGCCAGTAATTTATCTAAACGTGCTCGAGTAGATATCTAAAATCAATTCCTTATGTATTCGTTAATTTTAGATTAATTTTTATAATGTCGGTATTTCGCATTGATCCGTTTGTTCGTAAAGTTGGTACAGTTTTAAATGTGTTTCATTAACTTGTTAGCAGCTATTAGTGAGCTAAATTCGTTTATTTATTTTTTTGCGTGTTTGCTACACTATTCGCGCTTAATTAGGGTAGTTTTGATATTACTGAAGAAATCAAATAAATATTGTTAAAAGTTGTTGAAAATGATGTTTGTCGTTTTATCGAATTCATTATATATGTTATGTTCATTACTTTTTGTGTAGTAATTACATGTCAAGCTTCAGTTTTAAATTGCCATAAATTAATACAGAAACTAATTATGCTTCTTTGTTTAACAATATTAACTAAGATTTCAAATCTTTGTCCTCTTAAACAATCGTCTCATGATCAGTTTGTTACCTCTGTATTTGATTTATTTTTTATTTAAGTCACAATCAGTTTGAACAGATGTTGAACTCAATATTTTTTATATTAAAGAGAGTAAATTCGTTAATCGTTTAAAAGTAAGCTTCTGCAATGCAGTTTGAGGAATTAGCTCAATTGATACTTTTGACTTTTGAGACTTGAATTGTATGAATAAAAAGTTTTATATTACAGAAGATTAATCCAATTTTATTTCATTTTTCATATTAACAGTTATTATTAAGCATTTCTTCGTATTCCTAATTTGTTTCATTTAGCAAACTAGTTTAATAAAAGATTAAAAACATAATTGACCTACCTATCAGAAGTACAAAAACGTTAGTTTAGAGGCTGTGAAAAGCATGAAATTTTAGAGAAATGTTTCGTAATGCCCCAAAACAGACGGAATGGGAGTTTCACTAAAAAGTTTGTTGTGATGTGATAGAAAATCGAGCAAGCAAAACTCACCTGTTTCAGTCTCATCATCAGCAGTGGAAATCGCGTTGAAGTGATCAAGTTGAGCGACTCCAATAAATTTAAAGAAATTAAATTCAAAACAAATCCTGGAAATCTCGAAAGTTTAAATTGTTGACAGCAAAAGGAATAATTTTCAAAATTTAAAAAGGTTTGTTTTTCTTTATTCTTAACTAAAAGAATATGGCTGATCCCGTTCGAGGGTTTCAATTCCCTGTTAGTATTGAAGACATTGAAGCCGCTATTGCTGTTGAACCTGTTGCTGATCCCATGGCTGCTGCAGCTTAGATAACCCTTTTCCTGTTCTTTTGCTTTTATTTTAAAGTTTTAGTTTTCTTTTTGAGAATTTTAATTTATTGCTGATTAGTATTAATTTTTTTAAATTGTGGTAAGGAATGACTCAAGTGCTTTTTGCGATAATGAGTTTTGCTTTAATAATATTTATTCTTAATTCTTACAACTGTTTGTGTTTATTCAATTGCTGGGACCCCTTCTTTCCCTTGACGGCTGGCTAGTTATCTGCTATTGAATATTATTGGCAAGTGAAAATGGTTAGTATTTCATATTTATAATAATACTTAGTTTATTTTCTAGTTACGAAGACATGGCGGCTACCGGTGAAGTAAAAGTGGATGACCACAACAAGAACATGAATGATGAAGTTGTTAAGGGGAGGTTAACTCTGGAAGGCACTCCAGGAGGAGAATCGAAACCTGATGATGCTAAAACTGCTTCTAACAATGGAAACGCAGTTCCACTCTATGATGCTTCTAAAATGGGTTAGTTTTAGTGTTTTTGGAATTGTGAATTCAGAACATATTGCTTAAAAAACAAGTAATTTAGATTTGATTTTTATCTAATTTTAGGCTTTAACGATCGTGCTTGGAACGATCCACCACCATTGCTGATGAGTGTCAGTGGTGAGGGACAGATCGCTACGTCTGGTGGACAGTTCGGTCGTCGTTCTAAGTTGACAACTAGGATTCCGTTTCCAATAAACTCGTCCGGTCCGCAGTGTTCTGCTCCTGCTGTCAATTTGAATCCGAATGCTCCGCCACCCACAAGCGGATTTGTTAATATGTTACCACCGGGTGCTCCTAAAGAGCAGTCTTCGTAATTTTTTGTTTGTAATATAATATGAAGTAACGTTTAATTACTCAATGCAAAATCTACGGAATTAAATTAATGTATGGAAAATTCTTGTAATTGGTACTTCAAAAAAATGTTATGATCCAGAAAGTTGTTTCACGCATCCACCCGCTCCAAATCGGATCCCAAATTTCCCCTATCTTTTCCAACATATTTAGTCAAATTAAGAATTCTAGTTTCCGTTGGAGTAGGTTAGCTCATGGAACAACTTTCTGAACCAACGCGCATATTTTTATACTGATATTATTATTATGTATGTTTAAATACCTGTTAGTTTGTTTCTGAAATGTACTTTGTTACATTTCATTTATTTATGATTGCTTTAAAATCATATCACCGTTGGCCCATTTGAAGGTACTGTGTTTTAAATTGGGGTTGGATTTAAGGTATGATTTAAGTGTTGTAGTACCCATAGATTGTTATTATTTTGTCCACCGCGTAATTAGTAATCGTACAGGTAATTGTATGTTAGAAACAAACCTATTTTATTCGGTTCAATCACTGTTTAAAATGTCAAAAATGTTGAAATACCTCATCATGGGAAAACAGTTAACACATTGCGGTGAAAGCTAATCGCTATTTGAAATTAACTCAAAAAATTTGATTAGTGAGAAATCGGCATAATAACTTGAAATACGCAATGAAAAATATTAATCTTGCCCTATTGGTATGCAGTTTTCTCATTAAAGACTGATAGATGTAATCGTTTGAAGGGCTAAAATATAAGTTATTTGTATCGTTTTATGTAATTTTAAATGTTATTCGCTAACTTATATATAAAATCCATATCCTGTTAAGTGTCTTAATGTTTATCATCCAGGCAGATAGAAGTTGGAAGATACTTGATTGCACGCACAATACTAATACTACAAAACCAATACGTTTAGATTGTAGATATTAAGTACATATTTACTGGAAGGTTCTGTATAATCTTGTCAATATTCACCGGTGGCTATGAAATTACAATAATGTAGCCAAAGATTTGTGATCAGCGCATGCATCCCTTTAATTCAATATCCTGCTCGAATAATTTTAATGTTGAATTTGCGATATTTCTTAAATTGTCTTTGTATTGTCTTGAAGGGTACAGTGATATTATCAACATAAGTTAAAGTTTGATTTACTAGCTTTTAATTAAGTTTAAGTTCAAAAATAAAAAGCGAAAAATTAAAAACTAAAATAAAGTTAATGTTGCGACATTTTCATTAAATATATCTTTCATATAATTGTAGTCCACAATCCATATTATGCATTATGTTTTCAATAAAAGTAAATAAAGTTACAATCTTAGCATTTGAAATAAAATTCCGCTCTATACAACTATTTTGCTTCAGTTCCTTCGACACAATCCGATTTTTTATAGCTTGAGCTAAATACCGTTATCTAGGCAAAATGGAAGAAGGCATATAGTGCAAAAATCTACTTAAAAGTGATTTTCAAGATCCTTGAAAGGTTCATAAAATTTAAAATAAGATAGCAAGACTGCAACATCATTCACGAGAAAGCATAAAGAAAGGATTTTAATATAAAATGCATGAAGAAGGGATGACGAGAGTAAATAGCGCCGTGCAACTGCATAAAATTTCTTTATAGCAGGTGTTGAAATCTGTATAAAATCGGAACATATCTTAACAGCAAAACCTTCCTCCTCCACATTTTCAACTTTTAAATACAACGATGCATTCAATATTAAACCATATAATGTATATAATGTAGACAAAAATATAAAGTCTATTTGAAAATCATGATGAAACAGTAAATAGTTGAAGAAAGTTCTAATTCCCATATAGAACCCAGTTTCTTGTTCATCATCACATCATCATCTCATAGTGGATTTAGTTACAGTTTGTAAACAATAAGACTTTGTTGAATGCAGAGACTGTTGTTCTTGGTTGACATGAATGAATGAATATGAAAGGAAGAAGGGGAAAAGGCAAGAAAAAAGCAAACGTTCACTTATTTATGTACTACTTTAGAAAATAATAATGTACATTAGCACACGACGATGATTTTATATTATAGCAGGCCATGCCACAGGTATTCACTAGTTTTATGAAAATTTTATAAACATCATCACCATGAATAAGCACATAAAAAGGATGAGAAGTGAGAAAAGAGCGAGATTAGCTTCATTCCTTTTCAGTTTGTCTTGAGAAAACCTTTTACGGGCCTTTTTTCCTCTTTCAAAACTAAACGGACCGAAGATGAGAATATAAGAAAGCTATGAAAATAGGTGAGTGGATAGCTGGTTCTAAAATCTATTTTGTAAGCTTCGAAAAGGAAGGGAAGATGCTGATCTGAAGCTATGATAGTGACGACGACTGATGTTAATGTTGGGTGAATTCATAAGATGAAGACGATGATGATAGTATTATTGCTGCAATAATCAAAGACTTGAATAGGAACAGGAGCAACACACTCGCTCATATAGGCTCACATATGTACGCACATAATTTCTATGATGTACCTGAAAGAGTTAATTAACATGAACGAAGGTAGTTTCATACCTGTGCGAGTGAATGTGTTTCTTGTGAGCTCCTTACTCCTCTTCGTTCCGTTCTTCTTCTTTCTAAACCATTTCTTATGTTTTTTTCATGTCCGTATTTTTTCATTCTTGCATTATTCTATCTATGTAAATAAAATGTATGTGATGATGAGAAAGAAAGAATAAAAATACAAAAGGATAAAGTAAAGAAGAAAGATGATGACATTTGCTGGCATTTCATCTCTCTTCATCTCTCTCGCATTATTTTATTGCTAAAAAATAGGTCTACCCTTTTTGCTGTTAAATTTCGGAGGAATAACATTTTAATCTTATGAGACTTTATTTTTGCAAAAATTTTGTGATATGCGTGTGTATTTTAAGACTTGATAGTGAGACAGATAGCAAAGGAGAGAGGGAGAGCGGACATAAAGAGCAGTAAAATATTTCTTCAAGACGGCTGCTACTGGTTAATAAACTTTTATCTGAATAATTATTATTTTTATGAGAGGAATTATGGATATGATGCGTTGACTGGAATTTTTTATATGTGCGAATGCTCTCATTAACTTAAAATAATTGATTTTTGCTACGTTTTTGTCGTTTGTGAATTCTTGTTAAAAGTTGGCAAAAAATGTGATAAACAAAAGAACGACCAAGTTTAAAAAAGTGCTTGTATTCCTTGGAAAATATATTTTTATTTTCTGTATCAACTGCATGTCAATTGATAAGTGAAAAAAAAGAAATACTAAACACCTGGCACCAGTTTTGTCTTTCAAACTGGTTCGGAGAGAGGAGAAAGCCCGATTTCCGTTCAGTGTAGTTTTGGTGGGAGGAAGGGAAACCTGCTGGATCAATGAAGAAAGTCTTGTGTAGCGGGACATGATCGAGAAAACTTGATCGTTGCAAAAATTGTGTGCGAACATTCCATTGCAAAATACATTCCTATGTGAAAGTGTCTTATGTAATTTTTGAAAACTTTCAAAAATTTACACTGTGATATAAGATTTTACCTATAGTATTTGAAAAATCAAAAATTATGTAGAATTAGCAAATTTGACATTTTTGCAAACAAGTAGAGTACGTAGTTAGGTCATTAATTGATACGTAGAAAACTCATCATCCGTTAATACCTAAATAATTATGTTGTTAACAATAAGATAAAAATTTTACTTAAATTTTAATAATTCAACGTTTCCGTCCAATATTTGCCTTGAAAAGTACAATTAGGGTTCAATCTTTAATAATTCAGCCCTAATTTCTTCTGAAAAAAGCAATTACAAACAATGATCGGATTTAACAAATTGCTCTAATAATTATGAGATTTTATTAAAACGTGTCTTATTAAGTATTGAGATAAAGAAGAAATTAAATGAAGCAATAACCATTCCGTCCAAGAAATTATATACACGAGATCTTAATATTTTATACAGATTTTAAATATATGTCTTAAAAAGCAAAATCCTTTGTACGTAGCGTTAGATTTAGATCCATTGTCAAGTCAAGTGCCATGATAATTGGGTAATATTTAAACTTAAAGTGTGAAACAATTTTAAAAAATTTTGAGAAGGGGGTTTCTCTCGTTTTGAATTGTTTCAAATGTTATAATCGAGCAAAGTACGTAGCAAATATCATTTACCCTTAAAATATGTAAATCACAAGAATTAAATGAGGATTTTAAAGAATTGAAATAACTCAGCTATTCTTTTTTAGATAGCAAAATGTTGGGGCAACGAATTGAGCCCGTTCTTCCATCGCAAACATTGCCTAAATTAGACGGGCAAGATGAAGAAGGGGATAACCTTGTTGAGGGGCAGTTTGAAATGCTTTGCGCGACAAATTCCTGTCCAGATTTATCTGTTCTAGAAGAAGAACATCTATCTGCCTTGGAGGACAGCAGAAATGAAGGATTTGAAAAGATATTACAAAAATTTGAATGTTATCCAAACAAAGCAGTGGACCAAATTGATGGACTTTTTACAAAGCATTTGCAGTTGTCTAACAATGCCAACGTGCCAGTGCCCAGTAAAATCCCTCTTGGATTTCGTAGAAGGTAAGAGAAAGTTGATAAGTAAAACATAAAACGCAGGATATTTTTTTAATTGAAAATTTTTCCGTTTTAGCACGAGTCTCAACAGTTTGGGGGTAGATCAAGATTTCACTGCACGGAATGAATCCAACTCCCAGTGTATCCTCTCTGATAATCTTTATCCTAAAAGTTATGCAAGAGAAATGGTAACCGGTGCTGGAAGCATAGCGTTAATCTCGGCGCAACTTGATAAGCAACTAAAGCAGCTTGGAGCTAACAGGAGGAAAGGCACTCCAGCAGATAACACTGATTTGGTTCGATCCAAACTCCGTGCTTCGGATAGTGGGAGACCAGGATATCTTCATAAAAGTGTGTCTAGCCCTTCAGTTAGTCAACAGTAAGTATTTTTCTCCAATTGCAATTGCTTTTATTTATCATAAAAACTCTAAAACCGAAGATAAGTGTACTAGGATATCATGTGTGCCTAATATCTGAATTTGTGAGTACACGTTACTGTGTAATGCGATAAAGAATAATTTTCCTCCGTAATTCCATGAGTTGTTTGTGTTGATTGTGTTTTTGTAGGTATTAAGGTCTTGTCCACTATATTTACCATTTTTACTGATAAGATTATTACAACAAAGCTATAGCTTACAAAGATAAAGCGGCCGTGATTAAATATTTATGTGATTGGCAGTGATAAAAAAGCAACTTATCTAATGTACTATTATGTATTCAGAGAAAAATGCACGAATATTTGTAAAATAGCCTTGTGTGCCGTTGTCGCAATTGAGTTAATGACTATCTTACATCGTTGGAAATTTGGAATGTCATGTAATTGCTAACAGCGCTACCCTTCCAACGGTTCTACTTTTTACTTGCCGATATTTATTTGTGGACTAGATATTCCGTTTTTCATTTTAAGAAGAATTTTAATTGAAAGTTGATTGTTTTTTGTAGATTTTCCTCGACATCTGCGCTTTTAACTGGTGATTCGCACCATATCCATCACCAAAATAACCATCATCATCCGCATGAACGCCATAAGTCATCAAATCTAATAAATCTTCGTTCATCTTCTCAGTCCGATGCCCATCAACATAGCAGCAAACGAAGTTTTTTCAAAAGAAAACATAAATTTAAGGGGCACTCCATGAACGCTCATAATAGCGGCAGTCACTCAGCGGCAACTCTTCATTCTTTTGATACTGGAACGATGATGTCTAATGGAGTTAGTAGTGGAAGTGTTGGAACATTCAATAACCATTCCAAAAGTGTACGTTTAGAAGAGGATGGTCATTTGAATGAGTCTTTTCTTGGCCTCGCTGCTTTATCCGACCCTTCATTAGGATTGCAAGATGCGGATGCAGAATGTTGGGCTCTCTCCATGAGCTCCGAGTTAAGTTCCAGTTTGGACGAGAAGGAAGTGAAGAGACAGGAGCATATGTATGAGCTCATTCTTACCGAGAAACATCACTGCCTAACTTTAGCCTTGATGCATCATCTCTTTGTTGGAGATATGAAAAAACACGGTTTCTCTCGACAAGCCCGCCTACTTTTTCCCGATCTGAAAGAGTTGTTGCAGGTAAAACTGAACAATGCTTATCCTCCGTTTTCTAGGTGAGTATATCATTTAATATTGTTTCTTTTCAAAATAGGTACATTTCAGCTTTCTGAAGAAACTACGCGAGCGTCAGTCAAAGTATAGAAAGCTGGGACAGCCAATGGACACCTTGGCTGATGTTCTAGTGGAACAATTCAGTGGAAGCCAATGGCAACACATGGTCCGCTTGTACGGTCTTCTTTGTGCATCACACAACAAGTCACTAGAAATCTTTAGGACGTTGTTAAAAGACCCGAAATTTGCTAGTCTTGTTGCCACTTGGGATAAAGAACCTTTGCTGGCAAGAAAAAATGTGAGGGAGTGTCTTCTTTTGGTGGCCCAACGAATAACCAAATATCCGCTGCTGTTGGAGCCTCTTGTAAAAACGGGAATATCGGAACAAGAAAAGGAGCAAGTTACTAAAGCTCATAGAGCATCCCGAGACTTAATTTCAAGAGTTAATGAACGAGTTGCAGAACGGCAGAGATTATTAGAGATTTGTCAAAAAATTGACCCAAAGTCATATGTTATGATTGGAGAGAAACGAAGAGGAAGGGATGATTTGATATCGGTACCTAGTAGAAGGCTTTTATTTCATGGACAGGCCGTGATCACATGTAATAGAATCGGAGTTGGAAGCTTATCAAATATCTCTTGCACCGTTCTCATACTTACTGATTGTCTTGTATTCACTCAAGAGTTTGGCGGACGTCTCCAGTTTGTTTCTCCGGTATAAATCTAACTAACCTCCATATTTATATGTTCAATCAATGCTTTTCAAAGTTCTCTTAATGATATATTATTTTATTTAGCCTGGTATTGTCATGTTGAGTAATCTCTTGGTTCGCCCCAATGCTGGTCAGGCATCCTCAATGTTCCTGGTGATATCTGATAGTGGAAAACCAGAAATGATTGAGATTCAAGTTTCCCATCCACCAAACCGAGATAAATGGATGGACAAAATTAAGTACGTCAAAAGGAACATCAAAATACTGTAACGTATTGTTTATATTTGCGTATAATAATTAATCAATGTCCGTTTTAAATTTTTAGGGAAGCTAAAAATAAGTACGAGGACAAGACCGATACATTTTCGGATGTTGATGATGAGCTCGCTGCTGATTCCGTAGACCATTCAGAAATCCGTACTGCAAAGGCTCTTGGTATGTTATCTTTCAAATTAGTGATTGTTACAGGTTTTACAACTTGTTGGAATATACGAACTTGGCTAATTTTTCCTTGATTTTAATACAACAGAGGAACTACAAGAGAATGACAAGCAAATTTTGGCGCTATTACGATCCAGGTCAAAACTTGTTGAGGTTTTGCGCACAGATAAACCTCAGAATTGGGTTACCACAAATATGGATGGAAGAGATACTGTGTTAAGTGCTATGTCTGCAGCTTGCAACGTAAGGCATTTTTTTGTTCACGTAAAATTGGATTTGGCCATTACAATAAATATTTAATTGGTTAACTATTTTTTTGCTAATAGGAGGTTCGGCATATGATTAATCATATTAATGCGAACCACGTGAACGCAGTGAACCGGAGTACAAGTTGTGTAGGTGAGTTAGGTTCCCCTTCCAACGCTCTTCAGGGTTTGCCAAAAAGGGCCGATACATTTGGAGGATTTGATAGTCAGCAACGAGGAACTCAGTTGGATCAAGCCAACGGTGCTCTTCCAAATATTAATATAAATCATCGTCGGTTGCAAGAAATGGTAGTCCAACTAGAGGATGTTTGCGGAGAATTGTTCTCCTTACTTGTCCACCAAATGAGTCCAATTGTGTATCAAAATTATTATCAACTACAACGAAGAATGGAAGATTTGCGAGAGGCACAACAACGGCTTGAAACTGAAAAGGCAATTTGGCAGCAGGAGTTCAACTCACAGAAAGAATCGATTGATAAAGACAAAAGTGATCTGAATGCCATGAAAGTTAACTTACAAAAAGAACAGGAAGATATAACTCAGCAAAGAGAACAGTTGTACAGGTTAGTATTTAATTTTATCAGTAGTAAACAAACTCTCAAATCTATTCCAAAACGATTTTGTTCTTCTTTGTAGAAAACTTGAAGCTTCGCAACGAAATCCTTGCACATGCAACTGGAAGGGACTTGTACCAACTCCTGATTCAATTTCACCAGGTTCCTCGGGGGCAGACAAACCCAGTCAACCTCCTGCCCCACGAAGACCTATCATCCAGCAGAATACAACACCAACGTCTTCTTCATCTCATCAGACATCAACCAACAGTGGAAAAACACGACAGCAACTACCATTGCACTTAGCTTCATTTTCCTCTTCAAAAGGACTTGCTACATCGTCTTCAACGTTGACTAGTTCTACCTCGTTAGCATCATCCACCGGAAATAGTTCAAATCATGAGGGTCCGCCACCTGTATACCCGAAACCTAGGAGCTCTCTCTTGAGTTCATTTAAAAGTAGCATTTCAGCATCCAGCTTGCTTCAATCCAGTGGATCTGGAAGTAGTTCAAACTTGCCAAATAGTAATCACCCAGGGGCTTCCTCGTGGGCTCAAGCAAGTGTAAAAAATAGTTCATCAGCATCTCAAGTACAGCAACTGCTGCCACTGCGTCTTAGCGAAGGAACCATGAATCAGGGTTCCTCTCCGTCTACTTCTTCGTCATCCACGAAAACATCAAGCTTGCCTCGGGGTGTAACAGCCAGTCGTTCTACCTCTGCCGTTAACCAACTGGAACATTCTGCTGAAATGACAACCGCTCCTCCTCTCCCGAATAAAATGCAAAGACAAAGTGTGAGCAGCTCTGCGTATACAACATTTGCTGAACAACCATCAAATGCATCCTATCTTCATGGACCTGTTACAGGGAGTTCGAGTAGCGAGCGTATGAATGCTTACTTTTCTAAACCACCTCCTCCAATTCCACCTCCACCGCAGTTTCAAACATATCAGCATGCCCATCCTGCAAATCTTCAAACAAATGGCGGAAGCGCTGCCAGTGATTTCACTTCTGCGGCGGGTGTGCCAATTCAAGTTGTTCACCGTCGTTCAGGAAGTAGTCCCGTTCCGATGAGTAGTACTAATCGAGCAACCAATGTGACACGAAATGCTTCCCATCACCATCATTCACGATTTTTCCAACCTCAGGATGAAGATTTTGATACAAGCAAGATTTTGTTTTTGTAAGCTGTGCCTGAATTTAGGGTTTTAAAAGCCGTGTGTCCCTCCATACTTTAGTATTTCACTTTTACTTTAAAATACCACGATAAATTGCTGTTAAAATAAACCATGTAGTAATTTAGACTAACAACATGAGGCTAGTGTAGATACAATTGCACTGATTCCACATTCACCGTATTAATTAATGACAATAATTTCATGTTAGGAATTAGAATATTTTTATATTATAGAGGTTCATCTATCCTAACTACCACAATAATTATTATTAACAAAAAAATCCAGTTTTGAGACTGTCTCAGTAAAAATAGGGAGTTTGACCTCTTTTTTGTACAAATTGATAGCGCCTTATTTAATTGAATATTCAAATAAAATGCGGTCTTTTAACATCTTTAAAACCTAACCCAATATATTGACAAAAAAGACATCATTCCGTTTTATAGTAAGATTAAGCGTCACCTTGTAAAGTTTGACCATCTACTAAAATATTTATCGACAAATGACATTATTTCGTGCCTATTAGCACTAGTTTTAAAAATATTTCATACCATTAAAGTACTTAATTATTGTATATTAAGAAATAGAATTTTAGCAGCATCGCACACATCGATCATGTATTATTTATTAAGTATTTACGCAATTTTAATTTAACGACCGCAAACTTTATTATGAAAAAGAAAGTATTTATAAAGATCAGAGTATTTCAATTGGATTGCAACTGCGAAATGTAGCCTAACGACGTAAATGAAAACGTGGTAGCTAAGAATTTAGTATGCTTTATTTTAACAGAAACCATTGCATTCCTAAGCTCTCCTCAATATGTTTTTAATGAAATGAACAAACATTTTGTTTTCCAGAGTTTCAATTTTATCTAGCTGGACATTGGAGCTAATGAAATTTACAAAATGTAAATTGATTTCTAATGAAAGCTGTCACTAATCAACTAATTTTACTTTAGAATACCAAAATATCGAACTTTGTTCTAAATGCACAGCTTTGATTTAGACGTTGTTTACTAACATGCATGTAGTAGAAGCTATTTCGCAAACAACGAATAATAATTACAAACTATTTTTTACCGTTATGGGATATCGCCGTTAGTGCTTACTTACACGTACTTACAAACATGAAAGATTGTTCTTTTAAAGAGTATATTATTTAAATCCATTGATTATTTATATTATGTAATGCATACCGGAAAATAAAACCATAGAATATTATTTTAAAAAATTACTTTGCTCATTCAAACATTCTTCCTACACTACTCATTTTATTACTTTAAGTAATGGAAAATACATAAAATGCGACATTTCCATTTTCCATTATAACGATGACATAATATGGTATTGGATTTTAACTGTTGCACAGTGCCCCAGTGGGTTAAAAACTTGAAAACTGATAAATACACAATGGAATATGGTTAATATGAACAGTTTTCCCATCTTATGGAACTGTGAAACAAATAACAATCAAGGAAACATGCTAGGATTTGCTATCATAAATTGAAAGTATAAAACCAAACAAACGGCAGTTCTTTGGATAGACGTGTCAAATGAGTGAGTTCTGTCATAATGAATCTTACGTCGTCGATGTTAAGCTGAGGTGAATCCATATAAGGTTTCTGTTTTGTTGACGAGGGTTACTACCAGACTACTAGACTAGGAGCTGCTTTGAGCTGAAACTTCTTCCAGAAAATGCTACATTATCTGAATTGGAATTGAAGAATCGGACAAACAAACTCATTTAAAGTAGCTTGCGTTAAATTGGATGCTTGATTACACACAAATATAGTTTTAAGATGGATTCATTTAGACATTTATGCCTTTCTCTAACACGACATAAAGTCGTACTAAAATTTAGTATAAGTAGGTGTTACAAATGGAATTGTTTTAAACATAATTAAATGCATAAAATAACTTGATGGATATTCAACTATTACTAACTAGGATCAAACGTATTATCTTATGTCATCGACAGGAATCGTGAATTTAGCACTTAACTCATAATAACTATATACATTGTATAATTTGTTGTTTTGATAGAGAGGGATGCAGAAATTTGCTTTTATTAGGTTGCATAATGTGTTGAAATGTTACATAAAATTCCAGTCTCGGGCATTTTTTGCACATTGCATACCTGATCCCGCTCCGACAAGTCGACGCACATGAAATATTATATGTGCACGTTTCTTTTGGACACCTACCTGTGCGTGCGTTTCATCTTGTTAAGAATGCAATAAAAGGAGGAGACCAACCGCAACCTGGATGTTGACCATGATGATGCTCAATCGAAATCCCTTCTTAAATTACATTTAACGATTCCTTGTTTCATGGTATTTATTTCAAGTGAAAAGAATCCTTACATATTATTAGCCAGACAAACTAACAACAACACTTAGAACGTAACATCATCCAAAAATGTTACGTAAAAACCATGTAACATTTTGTCAAACAACTTCCCTATATAAAACGAGTTTCTTTTCGTTATTGTTCATTTCAAGTCTACGTCCCTAGAAAGGTGGAACAAGGACAGACAGACGGATTCTCGGTTTAATTCCAACTTTCTTGAGCTTTTCGCATAACCAAGTTTCAACGAGGACGACGAATCGAGTTTTTGATTGTGTTTTGGCAACAAACGCTTAGAAACTTTACCCCAACGACTCATCAAACCCTGGGTGAGAAAAAAATCGTTTAAAGTAATTCATAAAATCATATTTTACATTTAAACTGTTGTCATATATCTGAATTTCATTTTTTTCAAATGGAATAAAAGATTTTCGACTATTTTAAGCACGTATATAAAAATTAGGGATATTCTGAGAAAAAACATGTTGAGTTCTATTATTATTAGCATTAAATACTAATTTTAACTAACGTTGTGGAAACTGGAGGCAAGGGTTACTTGAGTTTCGACTAAAGTAATCTGATAACAGTGTTTATTTGCAGTTTTTTCCTTGCTACAAGTGCAAAGTGCAATCACGCTGTTGGTGTTACGCAATAACGTTTTGATCCGATAAATACGTAAAAATATACATTTGGTAACGTCGATTGCGTTTTTTTGATAACGTTGTATCAGACTCTTGTTACTTTGCGACCTCGTTACATAGTTTCTGACCTTGTAATTTTCACCAATAATCGAAATATATGAATATTTTAGCGCAACTTTTACTACATCATTACATCATGCTTAATCAGATTAACATAATGAAAACATTTTATTTTTATTTCGCATAAAAAACGATGTTATAAGTTATGAATGATATTTAACATTTTGAAACTTTTCAGAACACCGGAAGCATTTTCATCCATTTTTCAAACACCGCTGTTTCTTTTGCCGGGTCAATCTATGAACATGGGGAGCGAGCAAAGAATGACAAAGGTCGTCGTCGTCGGAGGCGGATTGGTAATATTGATAATGTCACTATCTCAATTAAACTCTTTCATTCCAGATTTCTCCAATTAGAAACTTGTTTAAACAGAAGTAGCAAAAAGTGTTGAGGTAATCTTGGTATGAATCGGATGTAGGTGGTAAATGTTTGCACGACATAGCAAGTGATTGATTCCTCACGTACGCCAACAAATCGGTTCAAATCAAACTGTTGTATCCTTTTTAAAACTATTCTGACGTCGCGTTTGTAATCGTAAACAAAGTTATTGCTTAGTAGACGGGATTGCCCAAGCAAAAAGAAATTATTCACACTTGTTTTGCATGAATGTTATCTCTTTTTATTACCATAAAAGTGACAACCTTTAAACTTGGCTTGTCATATAATAATAACTAATTTGATAAGGGGCAAGCAGATTATCATTACGCATCTTGCGTATATATTGATATGATTGTTCTTTCTGCACGTAGCACACTTTCCTATAAATAGATTGCTAATTCAAGTAATTCTAAAACAAATGGGTATTTAAAATCGATTCATTTTTGTTGATAGGTTGGAGGACTTTGTGCTTGTGTTCTAGCAAAGAAACAATACTACGACATTGAAGTGTTTGAATCTCGTCCAGGTAGGTTTATATTAAAGCAATGCATTCACTTACAAATTAAAATGAGACTTTATGCAAAGTAATAATAAATCGCAGATCCAAGATGTGCAGTGGAAGGGTCAAAGGACAAAGGAAGAAGTATAAATTTAGCTTTGTCTGCAAGAGGCAGAGCTGCACTGGCACAGGCAGGTTTAGAAGATGTCGTGCTTTCCCAGGCTATTCCAATGAAAGGAAGGATGATTCATTCCAAGAATGGAGAGTTAAAACCAATCATCTACGACCCAGTCAATGCACAGGTATTAAATATAAACAGATTCGTAGTGGAAATACATCATCAGATTAAATTAAATAATGAAAATATTTTTAGTGCATTTATTCGGTCAGTCGACGTTTTCTGAATGAGCTTTTAATCACAGGTAAATAAATATTTTTTACAATTTGTAACAGTATCTACTGCATAGCTAATGAAAGATGAAATAATTTTTCAGAAGCGGAAAAGTTGTCAAATGTGAAAATAAACTTTTCGCATAAGCTGGTAGAATCAAACTTGGAGAAAGGACACTTGTCTTTTGAGTAGGACAAATCTTTATATAATCTTTTAAAACAAATTTCCAATTAAATTGCATCATATAAATTCTTATTTTAAAACAGATTAATGAATGGAAATAGAAACAATAATAATGTTGGATTTAAAAGCACAAGCGCGGATTTAGTGATTGGAGCAGATGGAGCTCACTCAGCTCTCCGACAATCAATGTTAAAAAAGCCGATGACAAATTTCAGTCAGACCTACATTGATCATGGGTATATGGAGCTGTGCATACCTTCTACAGCTACTGGAGAGGTGAGATGACTTTTTCTAAAAATAGCTGCATTGAATCATTTAACTAATTTAACAAAATTTAACTACAGCACAACATGCAAAAGAATTATTTACACATTTGGCCACGAAACGAGTTTATGTTGATCGCATTGCCAAATCTGGATGGGAGCTTTACCGTAACACTGTTCATGCCATTCAAGGTAGATTGAGAATTTATTAAGATTATTGAGTAATTCAAAATTAGATAATTATTGAAAGCATTTTTGTACTTTTCAAAAGAAATTTGAAGAATTGAACAATTCCAACGCAGTAATTGACTTTTTTAACCAAGAATTTCCTGACGTTGTGGATTTGATTGGGGAGAAGACCCTCGTTCGAGATTTTTTAATGTCAAAACCATCACATTTGATTTCCATTAAAGTAAGTGAAAATACAACCGTTTCTAGCGAAATATAAAAGTACCTCTCGTAAGGCCACAGCTAAAAAATTTTGGGATGTTTCACAGTGTGATCCGCTAAACTATGGAAAAGGGTTGCTGATAGGTGATGCGGCCCATGCTATGGTTCCTTTCTATGGTCAAGGAATGAACGCCGGCTTTGAGGATGTTTTATTATTAGATAAACTCCTTCCGGATGACTACAATATTGATAACATGTGGGAAATTATAGAAAAATTTTCCAGAGAAAGGACCCCCGATGCCCATGCAATTTGTGAATTGGCACTGTACAACTATCTGGAAATGAGATGCTTGGTCAATCAGTCAGGTTTCATTATCCGGCGATATTTAGATTACAAGTTCCATTCTTGGTTTGGACATGCCTGGACTCCACTCTATAATAATGTTACATTTTCCTTAACCCCATATGCCAAATGCATTGAGCAGAAACGTAATCAAGATCGGGTAATAATGAAGGCCAAGAACGTCGCTTTCCTTTCACTCGGTGTGGCTACAATTGGAACTGGTTTTTTGTGCAAAAACATTATTCAGCGTTACATCAGTCATGTTGCACAGCTTCTTTACAACGTTTTTTCTCATTGATTTCTTCATGATCATACCATCATCATATCCATTCCTACAATTACAAAAAATGCGTAAATAATGCTTACAGTTTACACTTTTATGCTTATGATTTAAACGGTAGCTTGCTTAATCTCAATTGTCTCTCTCAATGTACGAATACTTGTGGATTTATGAGAATGGAAATGTTTGTATATAATACTCTACTCTGTGTAAAATGTAATAACAAAATATAGCAATTTTACTTCAGTAGCTTAACAAATCCAATGAATCGGTCGTAAAATTTTACGGATTATTAAGATTGTCCTTCTTTTCCTGTTCCATAATTTCACTGGCTCATCACTTATTCATATTCACAATATACATTCTTTCATTTTACACCTTGGCAATATGCAATGTTGCTTCCTTGCAACATTGGATTCATAAAATGGGGAAACCCCATTTTTAAAATTACTCTCAATTCAAACAAAAGAAGATAAATCACGATGCAAATATTGTTATTCCTTTGAGCATTTAACATCCAACATCTATCATCAGAAATCTTTATACGTTTTGGCACAAATAAGCACTATCGCAGTAAACGCTACAAGAAGTTAGGGCGGCTCTAATGGTAATGCTATTATGAATGAGGAAAGAGATATTCATAATATTCGACAGCTACAAAAAATTAATTTGAAATAGGTAGGTAGTAGAATGTGTATACAGTTTATACTGTTGGAGTTTACTGCTTGATTGTGCAGAAGGTTACTACTGAAAGCTACATCACCGTCAGTTAATAAGCGCTACTTATAGTAAACTACTAAAACTAAAAGAAAATTCATGCATACCTGGCGATATGATCGTAATGACGATGAGGATTGTGTTTTTGGTCGTGTTCCCCAGCTATTTAATGTTGCGTCATATCATCATCCATGAAAACGCCAGAAAGCTAAAGTTGGAGGGAGAGAATCTGGCAGGAGTTATTGACGATGATTCTACGTGCTTTTAGGATGCTGATGTAGACATTTCACTTTGCAAAAAATAATTTGGACCTGAATAAACAACAAAAAATGCATTATGAACGATGGTGTATAAATATTAAATACAATAATAATAAGCCCGTACATGAACATAATATTCTACAGGTAAAATGTTTTACCTCCTCTCTAATTTTTCATTTCTCTTACTTTTAAAAGTATATTATTATAGAGAGGGTTTGTAATAAATGATGGAGGTAGTGATGGTGGTGGTATCATAATAATAATGATCACATTAAAAATTAATCTAATCCTTGCATGCTCTCCCACCTGTTGCTGAATTTTTTCCTGTCTCTTCCTGTCACTCTATATCTTCCTCTCTATTCCCTCAAAATACGCTTTGCCCTCTCAATTTCAGTATTTCAACAACGCTTAGAAAAATGGTGGTGATGGGAATGCGTTATGATTAAAGTTGCTGTTACTGCATGCATCTCTAATCTAGTTATCGTCGCTAACACCGCCGCTATACTATTTCCATTATAGATGTATTTTTGGTAAAGTAACGAAAAGTAGTTCATCATTATAACCGTCGTCGGTGTGCGCACGATCGTCGTTAACATTCATTCTCTTACTGTAGTAGGTAGTGTGCAGCATACAGTTAAAAGTTAGGAACCAATCCTAATCGAATGATGTGATTACTATTATTTTCAGTATGCGTAAAGAGGAGGAGGCTACTACATAATACAAAGAAGTTGTAGCGTTTCATCAGTTAACATGGGACGTTACTCACAGAAGATAATGGTTTAGTGGTTGTGTGGAAGAAGCAGTTGTTTTCTGTGATGATAATATTGTCTCCTGGAAGAAGGATAGAATTTAGTGTTCTTTTAACTCTTAAAGCTGCAGTGTAGTTTAAAAAGAACTCATCTGAAATTCATCTTTTTTGATATGACGCACGATTCAGTAGTTTGCACAAGATACTTTTGTTAAATGGTAATCAGTAAAAAACAATACCCAACTTATTCTTTGACGTTCTTTTCACTATGCTGGATTAGACAGCCAAAGAATAATTAATATTTTTATTGGTGCAATGAAGCTATTACTGCAACGGTGACGGTGGCGGTGACGACGAAGCAACGCTGTGTTCTTCATATTTTACTTGGGTGCACCTGAACTGGATGTATACGTTTGTTAATGACGGGATAATCAAATTTGTTCTAAATAATATTTCAATGAAGTCGAAGTCATCGTCTCAAAATTATATTAACCATAATCAATTATAATAGCTTTTGAATAGTAAGGGGATATAAATTGGCAAACAATAAGAAATCAGTTTAAATAAACGATAATGCAAAAGTATTAATCTGAAAGTGATTTTTGAATGAGATCCCGTGCCCTTCTTTTATGTGCGGTTGTACGTGTTTGCGTTTAAAATGGAATAACTCTTTAATTCATTGTGTGTGACTTTTTGAGTGATTTTTTGTATGCTTACGTGAATCTCGGAATCTTTGAATTCGTCACGGCTCCTACTACAGCAAATAGGTAACATTTTAATTTCCACTGTCAGTCTGCATACATACGAATGGGTTAAAAATTCATTCAATTTTCTTAGGTTAATGTTTTGCAGCCATTAATTTCTTAGAAATATGTTTCTGTTATCTGAGCGAGGTATTTATATGCGTAAGTTAAACAAGGATATAAATGTTCCCCATCCACACTATTTTTGAATTATCTTAAAAGGAAAAACGGGACTAAATTTGAATAATAAGCCAGACAAGATATCATAAAATTCTCTTAGAAAAACTCATTAACCTGAGAGAGGAAGACAATTAGCAAAAGAAATAAATTAGGTAGTCATACTGCTGCTCATGCAATAGCGAGTAGAATGTGTACGTAACCCGACTGTGCAATATTTACCTTTTAAGTTAAAGTAAATCCAACACCTTTGGTCTAATTTATCTCCATGAAAGCCCAAAAAAGTGTATAGATTGTTGCTCAATGAGGTTTTCTCTTTAACTTGGGAGACACCTCGCCATTTTTACACAATCAGTCAGAAAATTGTTAGTAATTAGAAAAAAACACAAGTAATATGCTAATATTTTTGTGACTCCTTCCAAAAAAATCACATTTGGGCTTTCGCTAATAAGGAATTAACAATCATGCGCGAGCAATCGCTTGATTGGCATAATAAATCTCGGCAATCTTTGGCAATAACAAATATTACAAAAATGTTTTTATTAAAGCACGCTCTATCTTAATCTATTAACTGTCTCCTCTCAAAGCATGTCAATCAAACATTTATTTGCCAGAATGAACATGATAAATTGAAATATGAGCCGTCAATTGACCTGATAATGTGCTTGTTAGTAGAGCAATAATAATGTAGATTACCTTTGCAAATAGTTTACACGCTATTTCATTGTACATATAGACGCCGTTACATAGGTATATCACCTAGTTGGCTCATGACTTTATTATCTACAGCAATAATTGTTGATAAAGATAACAAAACAAACACTGATTGAATGAATTAACTAGTAAAAATCAATGCATAAATAATCTCCTTTAGTGGAAAAAAGTTGAGAAGGTATGCAACTTTCTGACTTTGTTGGAATTTCCAAAATACATTGTGTTCTGGCTTCAAATAGCTCAAAGTTTAATTTTTTATAATAATATTTTAACTTGTTAAAATTTCAATGAATTAATTGAGGTTAAATTAAAGTAGTTGTAAAAAAATTTTTAAATGTACTTCTTCCAAATTGAAGCTTAAATATTCAGACAACTTGTAGTTAAAAATGAAAATAATTTGTTTAAAAATTATTCAAGCTAGCAATTCTAAAGCTACGTAAGGGAAAGTAATGTACTTGAATTTTATCATTGGAACAGTAGGTAAACAGTTTAGCTCGTTTTGTCATGGGAATAATCACAAATATCATCACAAACTGTGAGTGATGGAAAGAAACATCATTTTGAATTTAAAGATATGTGCAAGGCTGATGATCCATCAAAATATTTTGTTCATTTATCTAATAAAAGATCAGCTTAAGTTACAAATCCTAAAATGAAGGTATTTAGATACACGTTTTCTAAGTCTGTTTAAAACGAAAAGGGAGAAAGCTTTTGTGTTAGGGGGCAAATAGATATCTCATTTTTCCCTTTTAGTCAGTATCTTTGACAATGTAAATGTTTACATTTTGGGACAGATAAGGATCGTGTTTTGGATGGATGTGGAAAGAGAAGTTGATGAAAGAAGATTTTTCTTTTGGTTCTTTTGCTTGATAAAATTAATATTTGCTTGACGACAACAAGAAAACAGCGATGATGATGACGGGGTAACTTTATCAAATAACATGGCTGATGATGCATATTGCCACCACCGGCAAAAAATAGATCTTAAACAGTCTACAATTATTGCTTGTATGCTACATTTGTTGCCCCATTGTGCTTAACTATTTTACTAGTAATAATACTTTGGTATTATGGCAGACGACAACAAAAACGGTTAATGGTGATGGGCATATTTTATGGCTCATCCAAAAAGTCTGAACGTAAGAATATTTTAAAGAAATATTGTTCACCTTTCAATTATATCTTGCCTTTCTATTCTTTTCAATAGCTTCACTCTGCCTTCGAAATGCAATAGCTAGAGATAACATTCACACTTTAAAACCGTTCTTATTCTATTTGTTCGAAGTAAAATACAAAATCAGGTGGTCTGTTGAACCATAGCATTTTCCAACGGAAGCATAATTGTTTTCAGAGATTTAACAGTTCCCATTTATGTGCTAATATTTATTAGCATAAACTCTTTTTTCTATTAAGAGACGAATGAGCAACACTTGTTGTCACAGTAAAAAAACTTTCCTTATAATATCTCTCCGTTGAATCTCTTCCATCTTTAGCAACATCATCCGCGTATCATCCTCCAACAAAAAAGTAAACGTTGTCCGTCACCAGCGTTAACACCAACCGTGTTTGCTCTTTGTTGGCCTTCATTTATCCCTCTCTCCTTTTAACTAAATCTGCAACTAATTTAGCAACGCTTAAGTCGTCTGGAGAATGCTACCACGTGAACATCATCCCAATCTTGTTAGTTGCTCACTGCTTAAAAGAATGAAAAGTTGCTAAAATAGTTTAGTTTTTTATTATCATTAGACGGTTGTTGTAGGAGAGAAGTGCTTTGGGAGGGAGAAGGCGATGTGACAGAAAAAGGAAGAACAAGAGAGAAAGTCGTTAGTTCTCTTTTTCTTACTGCCACTCCACATCGTTGTCTACCCTAAAGGTTTTAATAGTGTTCAAAGAAGATTTGTAAACTCGTGATAAAATTATTCGGAGAAGGAATACTGCCTTAGGGAACGGATAGTAACACAACTGTTGCTGCTGTTTTAGCAAACAGACGGGGAAGATTGGAAAGTCTTTTTTGTATGAAAGTTGTGACGGAGGTTTGGCAAAAAATAATTTATGCTAATTTGGATGTTTTAGATTGAAGCGGATCAAACCATTTCTGTGAGATTAGAAACATTTTGAGTGATATTTTTATAAATTCTCCTGTAGGTTGTTAATTCCTGAAGAATTTTTCTTGTTTAGTTAATTATGAAGCTCTTGCGTGGTAGTCATCGTTCTATGGCGGCATAAAGGTATAGCTAGCAAATAAATGAATATACATGAGAGGTGGAGTTGTAGTGAAGTATATTATTATTATATCTTCTAGTCAGAAAATGCCTTCGATTTATTGAAAGAGAGTGGTTGCATGATGGAATACTTTTATGTATCTAAAAGTAAGTAGGATAGCAAAATATTGTGTTATTAGGTATTACGATTGTAACAAACTAGTAACTACACCAGTGGCACAGCGTTGGCCCTGCTCTGCATGGAAGATCAAGTTTTTTAAATATGATCCGCTCTGAATTCATGTAATGTGCACCCATATAAACGAATCAATCAATCAATTAGCGTAATTAATTACTCTAGAATAACGTCCTCTCTCATGGTCATGTGTAGATTTGTTAACAACGACAATGAATTCTGCATCTTGCAAAAAACAAAATTTTACTATATTCCGTGACGAAAAGTGGTAACTGCAACGGCATTAATGCAATTTCTATCACCAAGCTTTGGATTTACACTTACTTTTTAGTTGTGTGTTTGTTTGGTGTTCATTTCTGTGTGCCTCGCTGCAAGCTGCGAGATAAATGTAAGCAAGAGAAGGATCATATATCCATATTAGTAGAACCACAAAGCGACAGAAACGGCAATAGATTACTAAAAATGCCATCATCACCACCACCACCGCCCAACTAGTATTTACACACCTGAAATAAAATATTTAGGGCATTTTTTAGAGTTATGAATAAAATTGCAAAAGTTCAAATTTGCGAATCGTATAAAAAGAAAATGGCAAAACTAACAAAATTTTTAATGTTCCTCTCCGGTTTCCCAGTTTCTTTACGTTTTTTCAAACATTCAAAAAATGTTAAATGAGTAAAATATGTTGATCATGTAAATATGCCGTCTTCTTCATTTCTGACAGTTTAAAACAAGTAAACGTCGGAAACTTCAAACATGATTTATACATGCCCAGGTTTTAGGATACCTTAAACTTTCATGTGACACGACACTAGAAAAGAAAAAGATTTATGCACTTAATCTTTTTTGAATCTCGTTGATAGAGATATATTATAGATCTTGGAATAGTTTATTACGGAGTTTACAAAGAAATCATGTTTATTGATTTAGTCTTTATCATCGCCTCGTCATTCTCGGCGTCTGTCTTTTTACTATGTCAAAAGGAAGCGTAGTAGGCATTATAAACTAAACAGATCATTCATGCATCTCATACTGCAATAGATAGCATCTTTTTAATAGTAGTATCATCATATAAGTTATCTCTTTACGACTTTAAATTTCATTCAGAATGCTAAAAATAAGGTTTAAAATGGTTTCATTACGGTTAAAAGAGACAGCAGAAAACTAGGCTTTAAGCAGCTTAACTATTTAAAAACAGACTTTTGAATTGAACCGTGGCCATTTTTAAATTTTGATAACCATTTCAAGTTCATTCATTACATCGTATCGATATATATGACTGATTAGTCAAAAATTGTAAACATATTGAAATAATATAGGACTACATCAGCGCATATTTTAATTTTTGAACATTTTCTGTTACTACTGTACGTTATAATTTAACTTGCTACTAGATAGGACAACGTATGCGTTTGTATTTAAAAATTCATTAATTTTTCCAGCACTAAAATAATATTTAATATTTGAAATCATGGCAATAAACAGGTACATGAACGTGAAAAGTGAAAACCACAAAGATTTTAATGTAAATATTTATACATATGATTTTCAGGAAAATAGCAGGCTACTGCAATAATACAATCTAAATTCATTTTAGCAAACCACGAAATTGCGCAATAATTACTTGAGTTCATGCTTTAAAGAAAATAACTTTATGCTTCTTTCTTACCAATAAAATAGAGGGATTTAATTGCATATACCTACTTTTAACGATTCTGTCCATTTAATGTTTTCAGTTTCATGATTCCCTTAATTGCACCTGGTTAGGATTTGTAAATGTTCCACTCGCGTGAATATTCGTCCTTCAAAACTCTCGAAAAACTGTTTCATTTTATGAGTTGAAACTAATTTTAGCAATTTTATCTCAAGCAAAAATCCTAACTCTAAAATGATTTATTTTTTCAAAGAGCTAACGATTGGGTTAATTTAATTCTACACGGTAGGCTTTAACAACTGTAATTATAATTTCTGACATTTAACGGCTGCAGGTAATTAAAAAAAATAATAGGTATCCTTCGTGGTTTAGGTTGGTCGCCTCTTTGTTTCTTTGACAAAACTGTCCAGTCATCCAAAAGGAATAAATTTAAAGTTAAAATGCAGTCAAGCTCATAAATTTTAAATGTAGTATTTGAAAGTGAACAAAAATAATTTGAAGAGCTCATTATGGCGGAGAAAACACTGATAAAAATAGGATTTTTAGACTAGAATTAGAATAAAATGATCCAATTGAATCTTATATTTTAATATAGTAAACAATTTGCGAAATTTTGCAGCAGACATATCCATTTACTCCAATCTTCTTTGCTTTTTCAATGAGATCAGATGTATAAATTGAATAAATGTTTGCTAACATATAATAATAGGATTTGTAAAGCATTTTTGGTTAAGTAGGTTCCAATAATTGAAGCAACTTCTCATAAAATACACAAAAATATGTCACTACTGGCAATTATTCATAAGAATTGCTTGACTAACGTAATTTTTAAAGATCTGAGAGTTGAAAAGAGAGTAAACGATAATGCATCTGAACTCGTAAAAGTCCTGATGGGGTGGTATGCCTTCTCTCAAAGATAATAAAATATGAACTATTATCATCAGCGTCGGTGTTAGGATCACAGTATTATATTTTTGTTTGCAATATGTTTATCAAAAACACAATCCAATCCTATTCGTTTTGAATATTTTAGCAGGTGCGAAGTCCACAGTTTTCATTATCACTGGGACAGCATAACAAGGGGCTCCATGCAGAGGATGTTAAATATTATGATGAGAGGATCTACAACGCCAAAAGAGTTGCTGCTGCTGATGCTGTTATGTTGATGACGGTGATTATAGAGATAATATGATGATAATAATGACTATATAAAGGAAAAAGGTGAGTGGAAAGTGTGAGTTTTACCCGTATCTCAAATGTTATCAGGAACAACTTTACTACAATTTTGTCAATGAGCACATCAATATTGGAATCCGTTATCTTGATCGGTCTCCATTTTGAAACCTCTATCTGGAAGCTCTCTGTATGAGAGCAGGAGTTTTAAGTATTTTTCTGATTTCTTTTCTCACATGAGTCGGAAAAACTAGACGGTGATAATTTAAAAGGTTTTATGCAACCTAGTCTGTTGTTGCTCAAAAAATAATTATTTTCACAACGGTGTTGAGTGTCTATGTGAATTTTGTTTAAAGTGGGATCAATATTTGAATAAACTTGTGAATATACGACTAGATTTTTAAAGTTTTAGATTATTCACTAATTATTGCACTGGAATAGAGCAGCAGTAAATAAATATTTAATTAGTAAAAATTCTGCAACAACCACTCACGTCATTAAAGTTTATGTTCAACTGTTATTAAAATGCAAAACAGATAAACTTCTGAAATTAATATTGAATCAGTAATTCTAAAATTCCCCGTGCAATGAAATGCTTGTTACAACTCTCAAGTAAAGGTTAAATAAGCGAAGCCTAATATTTTAAACCCGACTTTACCGGTAAAATGGATGAAAGGACGTAAATTTTTTGCTTAATTGAATTCTAACTTACGAATTTTATTGCTGTCAAAATTATGCTTGCATTGATTTCTGACCATTTGTCATTTATGAAAAGCTATAATCAAGTGATTGAAATTAGTAGGAGCAAGCTATAAAAACTGTTGTGAAGGTGTTTTTGTGCTACGTGTTATGAAAATCCAAATCACAAAGATTTCGTAATTCTAAGCAACAACAGCTTAGATTTGTGCTTGGGTCGTTGTGCAAGGCATGAAGTTTTTTGTTTGCATCATGCCGTTTTTCAAAAGAAATAAAAGTAAAAAGACAAATAAAGGTGAGTCAGTACAACAACAAACCAATTATATTCTTATTCTTATTCTTTTTTTTTATTTTTAACCTGAAATGTGTTTTTTTATTTGAACAGACAATGTTGTGAAAACGTTAGGTATTAACCCAATTGATGAGACTCAGAGTGGAAAGCATCTATCACCGGATGGGGCTCCGAAGGCCCCTCCGCGTACGAAGGCATCGGATGGGAGCAGTGCCTTAGGTTCTGCTGGTCATCATCACGCCGAAGATAGTTCTTCAAGAAATAATCCTAGCCAGATTATCAACGGTGCTAATAATAACCCGTCTAGGGCACACGATGGAGGCTTGCAAACTGTACAAGAAAAATCGATTGGTGATCCTAATTTGCCACCGCATGGGTCAAGTAAGCCACCCTCTTTTGTTTAATACTATTTACTCGTTGCTTCAAACAAATTTCTGTAAGTTTTTCTGTGAGTTTGCTTTTAAAAAGTATAATGCCCGTATTTTGCTAAAATTGCTTGAACGCTCGAGTGTTTCGCAATCTATATTTAAGTGGTTGTATTTGTTATTTTTTATTTTTTACTACTGTAGACACCAAATACGCTTTATCGACTAATACTATAGTACAAGTTTGTCTATTTTGATGATTGCGGAATTTTTACAGTTACTTTTCAAACGCTTTTTGCTTGTCTATGCCTCCAGCATATAATTGTGCTCTCTATCTTTGTAATATATGTATCTATAAATTGTATCACTAAATTCATAAATAACCATTAGATTGGTTGTCATATGAAAATTTGTTTAATTTCATGATGTTGTGCTGACCAAGTTATTTGAACCAAGCTGATTCAATTGTGCAGTTCATATTGATTCAAGTCATATTGCATATATGTTTGTAAATGTGAAGCAAATTGAATGGCTTTATTGTTGTATACCCTGTTTTCTACTTGCAAGATGACTGGAAAAGTACATTTTAGGTAAACAGAGATATTTGTTGTTCATCGTGGGAATAAATTCTTATCATTTTGGACTTGGTTTAATTTTGTGTTCATCAAGATCATAACGGGAGTCCAATGGCAGATTACTTTGAATGAATGATTTGGCTTTTGGGATAGCTCTAAATTCCGATTGTTTAGAAGATTTCAGTTTTGTATTTGTATTACATGTTTGCGTCATAAAATTGGGGAAAAATTCAGGAAAGTTATCGCCCCTTTTGTGACTGTTATCTCAATGTCTTGCCCGCGTGGAAGTTTTAATAAAAATGGGGAAAAATGTAAATATCAAATTATTATTAGGCATGTAATTTCTATTTCTTATTCCTAGATAAAATTAAGTTGCCTGGTGATGGTGATAACGGTGGTGGTGGGAACACAAAAGTTTCAATTTCTTCATCAAGCACTACAAATTCACATCATCATCACTATCAAAAGTTTCAATCCAACGGGGTTTCCTCTGTCAACGAAACTTCTAAACAACCTCTTTTCTCTTCTATTATTTCCTCCCCTACATTTGTTTCCATTACTAATCCGCTATTAAGAAGTAGACAGCCAGATTACAGTAAGTTTAAAGCTTTTATTGGTTAAAAACGTATTTTTTGCTTTTTTAGAAAATAAATAAGATACGGGATTATTTTAAATATACCTATGTACGCATAAACTTATTTGATTTTACTAATGACTCTGCATTTTCTTTAGTTTTATGCTTAAATTTATAGAATTTACGTTAACAACTTGTAAAGCCTAAAATCATATAGACACGTACTGAAAGCTTGCAAAACTCTCTAAACGTTGTGCAAAATTTGGCGAACGCCACCTGCGTGCATCTCAAATGAAACAAGTAAATTGAAAGAGTGTCGGCAAAGTTGAATAGGTGGTAATAAAACGAGGAAACTCTTACATTTGAAAACTAGCTGGAAGCTCTCAGCATTTTATATAGATTAAATGATAGAAACCTTAGATGACATTGATATCTGCATTTTTTCGCCATTTGGCATGATTCCAACGTTTTTGTTTGCTATATTTTTGTATTAAAATGATTGTCCTGTTTTTTAAAATCCATTTGCTTTAAATAGATGGATATATGCAATTTTATTTCAAACAAAGGGGCTATAACATTTTTCTATTTCATGCATGAAAGTCACTTTGAAAATGCTCCAAAGATGAAAAATGGTTTGTGAAACATATAACATATAGTTCTTTTGAAATGTTACAACTTTTTAAAAACTGAAAACTTTTTAGAAGAAAGTCATATTTATAAAGTACTTTCCCTTCCAAAGAGATCCAACTGGACTCTTGATCATCAAAGAAAATAAAATCCATTTTTGTTCAAAGAAATCCAAAAATAAGAAAAGTTCTTAGATCGTTTCCTCTGAACAAAAATCTATATTTTATATGTGCGTATCTTTTGGTATTTGTCAGAAGATCATAAACTCTGAAATTGGATTACATCGCTATTATGATTCATGAAATGCATTGATAAAGCATTATTGATTTAATTGCATGTTAAAAATAAATCCAGAAGGTTCAATCCTATTTGCTTTGTAAAAATATTTACGTGATTAAAGCAATTCGAATGAATTTCTTATAGATAGAAGATAATACACGTTAAACTGGATACTTTGAGCTGACATGTGTGCATATTTTTTTCAATTTTTACTGTATTCTCGTATTTAAAATTTATTTGATCTGACTGTTTATTCGTCAGCTCAAGTTAAATAAAGCTCTCGTGCCTGTGATTGCAAAATGCAATTAAAATGTTGTTAAAATGCTGACGTGTAAATGTTGTAAAAGGAGACGCATCTGGTGTAGAAATATTTAAAAGACAAATTAAAAATGCTTCTGGGATTTTAAGCCACTGTCAAGCTTGACGAATGAAAATGCAAGGAAAATCACTGAAGGAAAATGTAAAATGGACATGGCTTGATCGGTCGTGTGTCTATGAAATCATGATTTAAAGTTTACAGGTAGATAGAGATTTTCTTATGTAAGTGGGTCACTCATATTACAATGGCTGGTGTCGCACACCACGTCTCCATATTTGTATCGTAATTAAGTAATTGAAAATTTATCTTTGACAATAAAATAAAAGCAATTTACCTGGGCAACTTTAAGTATATTAGATATATATACCTAATACCTATATGTTTACATCACTATTGAATATAAAAATTATTTGCGCTGATAAAATAAACGCTTTATTGACATTTTCAAAGCCGAATGAAATGACATTTTAAAGAAAAACTAAGCAGAGCAAACCAGTGCATGAATTTGACGGATGATGATATATATTTGCTACGACGAAGTTAAAAGCGGTGTTGTTTTAGGCAGAGATGTGTCAACTCAAGAATTATGAATTGGCTTGTTTTTTGCTCTAAACAAATTTTTCCATGCAAAAAACACGTAATAACTAGGCTTAAGCAAGAAGCTCCCCCTCCTCCCAGTTATCTTATAATGAATCAAAAAATTTCAGTAAACTTGATTAGCTTGGAGGTGATAATATTATCATAAACAACGATCTGTGTAAAAAGCTCATTTTCTTTTGTATATTATGTGTTTTGTTAAACAGCTACCAAGCAGATTGTGTCCCGGCATCTAAACAATTTCCATGCGAGATTATTAACAGCCTTTTAAAGATCTCCACTTTAGCTCTGTAAACTTGAAGTTTAACGAGGCCCAATGTTTTCTGATTTGACATGAATGTTTTATAAATTATATTGGCAAAACCAATCTGATATATATTTGTATGATGTGGTGGCTCTTTAAATCTTTTTCTATTATATGCAAAGGAAATTGATGCAAGAACACATGCCATGAAAACGTCATGAGGGAAAAAAGCTTTGCGTAATGTCGTAAATAAAATAGCACATCGGCTTTCATTCAAACATGCAGATATATTTGCAAAGCGTATAATATGTAATACAGCGTTACAAGTGGCAATGCTGCGGATGATGATGCTTTTTGAACGACATCATTGGAGCATTGGTGAGCTGCAGCTCGCAAAGGCATTTGGGGGTTATGCCATTTTCATCGTTATCATCATCCATTGCAATATTTACAATCTATATAATATACCAATTAAGTTCCATTCCATTTCGAAGTTTCGTTTTTTCAGATATACTTTTTTCTAAAAAGAGCTTTGCAATGACCGTTTCGCCTGCTCTCCTCTCCTTGTATCTTATCGTTAAGAGTAGCAGCTCTATTATTCTCTGCTGGCGCTCTAGCTCTCAACTCACAGGTATGTTCGGTTATTGGAAGGGAATGACAAGAAATTGCGAACTTCTAAACTAGGATTTCACCCTTTTTCCCTATTTCTTCCTAGCCTTGGCAAACCCCCATGCGCTAAAACATACTCTATGAATAGATCCACGTAAGCAAAAACAGAAACTTTCCTCAGAGAAGAAGAGGAGAATTGTGAGTGAGTTGAGCAGCCGAGTACGAAGTCGTTCTTGCCATTCTCCTTCACTATTTTCTCTATAAAAATAGTGAATAAAAACAAAATTTTATATGATTTTGCACTAAATATGCCGATGTTGGATGTTCTCTTCTCTTTGCTCCTTTTTGAACACGGTAAGGAGCGGTGAGCCGACGGGCAATATATAAAATGCCAACTTCGCCCTCATCATCATCATCATCACGAGGAATAAAACAAGTTCTTCTTTCTTCTCTCTCTTTAGATATATATATAGTTTATATGCAGACTTGTATCTCATTTTCCTTCCTTCTCGATCTACTTGTAAGTTTATCATCGTCATCATCATCATCGCTATCATCATGATGATGAAAATCATGATATTATATGTTCATCTCGTAGCTTGTTTCTGAACGGGTTAGTTTTTTATATGATAACCAGCGAGCAGCGCTTGAAGCATGTTTTTGTATAGCGAAATCATTGTCGTCCTCATGCACAACTTTGTACAAGGAAGAAGTGAAAAGTCTCGTTCTTTACCGTACTCCTCTCTCTTCTTCTCTATAAAGTTCTAGTCTCTCCACTTATTCCTGAAGATATTTTATTATTATTCTCTCATGTAATAGAAATTGTATTACTTCGTTTTCCTCTCTAGATTTTGCCTCTTCGACTCCACTGCTGCTGCTATTAGAACAGCCAAAACACATATATATATCCAATTACCCTTTTCCTAGTACATTAGAGCTTTTTTCTTGGCTGGTTGTGAGGGCTATTCCATCACAGATCACTTATTTTCTCTCGTCTTCTCCTGTCCCTTCTTCTCTACAGAAGGTTACAAGACAAAAACATAAGAAGTTGATGTAATTGTGGTTGTAAACCGTAGAGGAAATTCCTTTAATTATATGTACACTAAAATATACTCACTCTCTCCGTGTGTTTTCCAGGGAAGAACACAACGAACCGAGAACACTCAAAACAATTTAATTTCTTAAAATATAAAAGTCCCCTGTTCCTTCGTTTATTGTTCTTGTTCAATGAGCAAATAATAATAATAAAATGAAAAAGACTTTTTAAAACGTATTGGAAAAAACTGAAAATTTTAACTCTTGTTCATGTTCTCTCTGCAGAATTTCTCTCTATAAGATAGGAAATGAGCGGACATTATTTTTCCACATTTTATTTTGATTTCACCGAGGAAGGTTATCATCATCATTGCCATCATCATCCTCAAGCCGTGGTTGATGTGTAAAAGTTTGGGCTTTGTTACCCGCTAACTGTGTTGTTATTATTGTCGCAGAACTTTAATTGGGCATGTAGAGTGTGTAGACATATTTGTTTACCTTGGAGAATGTGTGGTTGTTTGTGTGAGAGAAAGAGTGCGGAGAGGATTTAAAATAATATTTGCAAACTTTTCGGCGGAAGGGAGGTGCGAAATTAAATATGGATGCAGAGTTCAAAGATGATTGTGTATAATGTTAAGTGGGAATGATTTTTTGTGATTATTCTGATGATTCGATTGATTTTTGAATGATTGGTAAAAGAAGAGCTTTAGAACCCAACCATGAACACGAGGTTACTCACAGGGATCTCGTGAATAGCCATGTCCAGAATTGCCAAAAACTTTACTAGTCTCCAGTTTTCATTTTTACGCCAAACGGATATATACAAAAAGGGATAATAAAGGACTTTGCTATTCCACTGACTGACCATTATTCTCATGTGCAAATAAAGAACAGTTTAAAAGTCATTGTTTAAAAACTGTTGCATTTCTTATTTACTCATTATTTCAGTGTTCACTTTAAATATTTGTGATTCCGGTTGTTTGTTTTGTTGTTGTGTGAGAATAAGCGAATAAGGCAATCAATTAAATCACCGTAACGTGTATTTTAAACAACGAAGTTTTATTTTTGTAGTAGTATCCTAGAATACAGTGTGATAGGGTTTGTTTAAGATAATAGCAAGAGATCCTTCCTGGTGAAGAGATCTTCGTAGTTAATTGTAAATTTTTTACACTTTCCGTTAAATCCAATTAACCATCGTGTTCGTCCCAGGAGCTCACTGGGCGACACTTAAATATGGGAAATGCTGCAACCAAGAAAGGAGATCCAGCTGAAAATGGTAATATTATTTTTAGCTTCTCATAACACACCTTAGAAAATTGAATAGTGATCAGTACATTTATCAAACTCATTAATCAATAAAAATCTCAGGGATTCTTTCTCAACTCTGAACAATATAATAGTTGATGGTAAAATGTATTCTGGAATTGTACTTGAAATAGGATAAAATTAAACCGTGCAGGAAAGAATACAAAATTAACATTTTAGACCAAACTCACATTTTCAAATGATAATTTTATTTTTGATCTAATTTATCTTGAGGCACAAAAACTAATCGTTTAAACAGTAAACACTTTTTACGTTTGGGAACCCACGGTAGATGATTGTTTAAGGATCTATGTATTGGGTAAAACACAGTTTTGTACGTATTTCATAATCCCACACCAAAAAAACAATGCTCATTTATGATTCAAGTGTGAAACCTAACATTTCTTGACACAAAATTGCATTAAAAACAATTGATAATAAACATTAAATATTTTATGTTGTACTGTCATTAAACATCTTTTGTAATCCCGAAGAAAATAATGTTGAAAGCGCGAAGAAAGCAAAATGTACACTTAATTGAACAATCCCCTCGTTTAGTCTACTTCCTATCCAATTTCCTTATTTGTTTAAGTTACCTAATATTAATAATTATTTCCGAAAACTATTCCAATGCCAACTCAGACCAATAATAGGGTTAATGGAAAGGTTTGTAAAGAATGGACAAGACATACGAATTTAATAGTATCCCTGCTTAATAACTTTTAGTTCTGAATGCAATCAAGCGTTGATATGGGTAGAAAGAGACAAAATTAATACGAAATCTACAAACTTTTGATACAATTCTAATACATTTTGGCATTTTATGACCTTTAAATTTGTGTCCAGCCAAAATTGTAATTTCCTTTGTATTTACGTGTGTACTTTACACATTGAAACTCCGCGAATAAAAGCAAATTACATTTTTCAAAAAGTTCGTTCAATTCCATAATAACCATTTATAATTTTTTGCATTATACCGGTAAATGTATATATTTTTAGGCAGTTGGTTGACCACAACAGATAAAATTGAAATCAAAGCAAAAGGGCGAAATACAGAGTTTGTCTCTTGTCATTCGCATGACATAATTGAATGAATTCTTTTATACGCCACATCACAGATGAAATCTGCCATTTTGCTTTTATTTATTGATAACTGATGTTGAACATGGGTTCATGTAGTTGAAGATAATCAGAAGATGACTCCTTCATTGTTCTAAAGTTTTTTTCTATACGACAATAAAGGGTTAATAAAATATGAGTTAAATGACGTCCTATCCCGTCTAGTGTTTACGTTAGTTCGCAAATCCAAAACCAAGAAACTGGCCAAAGACTATTATTATTACATTTATAAATTAAAAGCCATGTTTAAAGCGGTCATTCATCCATTTGCAGCTGTTTAAATAAAATATCCTTAGCAGCTACTTCTCCTGACATCCATAAAATTGTGAGTAGGCTGAAAGAGAGTACAAATAAAATAAAATTAATATTTACTCAAAAAATGTTCCGCTGTGGTGGTACTTGGCAAAAACATGAGGCCATTATAAGTATGAACTCTCTTGAGCATTTTGTAAAACGACAGATGAGTAGTGAGTATCTGCTCTCTTTATTTTTTTTATATAAATTGGCATAATATAAAACATTTCGGTGAAAACAATTTTTTGAAGTGGACATAAAGATGTCGCCTGATAATGAATGAGACATGCAGTATTTGTAGTGGGGGGAACAAGTAGGAAAAATTTGTAAATTTTATTCGCTCCATGTACAGAAATAATAATGTGGTACAATTTGTGCATTTAGTTGTTTTGAATGTATTTAATAATAGACCTTTTACCCTTCGGCCCTTATCATCGTCGATACTGCAAACCCAGCAACCAACGCAAAAGAATAATAAAAAATAGTCTATTAGTACGAGTCCTCTTCCGCCCACATACCAACTTATTGGTTGTGCACCTGTTCATATAGACGACACCCTCCTTTCACTTACATTCCCTTTAATGAAACCCCATATTATTTATGGCAGAGATTATATTGAAGATTTCTATAAAAATCTCCTTTCAAGCTCAAGAAAAGATAAAAGCGCAAGATACAGAAGAGATGAGTGTAATGCGTGCATGTACGAGGTAAACTTCAAACAAATTCTTGATCTGCATATTTAATTAGCAGAAAAAGGATAGTTTGGATGTGCTGCAAACTTATAAGTTTAGCGGAGAACCACTCATTTGCAAATTTCCTCTATTAGCCAATTTTAACTTGATTATGTTTTACATCCGGCCAAGTTGTTACATGAATTAAATTTGTCGATCAACATAATTAGGAGGATTGAGTAGTTTTAGATTCAGTGAGAACTATATGAATTAATGCAAAACCGCAACTTCCTGGAGATCATTAGCTGAAAGGACAGGCAAATATTAGAAAAAAGTATTAAGTATTGAAACCAGCCAAGAGATAAACTCTCCTCAATAATAATTAGTGTCGTGTGTTTTCTTATTGGAAACTAATGAGATAGTTTTCTATTACAATATTGACAATGGCAATAAGTACCATAAGTAGTCCTTTACAATAGCGGATGTTGAGTGGAAAATAAACCGTTTCGCAACTCACAAACGCCTATTGCATCGATGATGGTATTTTATTGAGTGAAAAACGTAATTTTCACATAGGTTTGAATGCTAAGCAACAACAACCATCAGCATAACTTTTGTTACTTGTTGTGTATTAATTTTTGTTGAGCAGGCTGAACTAACCAACTAACCAACCATATGTCTATAAAGTATGCATAAGTATGCATTGTTCCCTGTTTTATAATCTTTCTATTGAGTCTACGCTATTGAATTTCTTAATACAACCTTTTTGATATGGTTTTAATTATAAATCTTTTAATTAAACAGAAACCATTCCCTACTTTTTCCCCTCGTCTGTAACGGAGTTTATTTAAAACTTGCCAATAATGTTTAAAAGAAAGGAGAAAAGATTGAGGAATTGCCCCTAAAGGAAATAAACTTGTAGTCGCTGTTTTTTTCAACTAGATAATCGATACTCGATTTATTATTGTACTTGATGGTGATGATCATGATCAGCAATATCATCGTCATGGCTGCTATCAAGAGATGATCGGAATGAAATGCATGGTTAGGTAAAGGTAGAAAAGTGAAAGAAAGAGGAAAGAGTCTCCGTGTTATTATAGAGGAAGTTGATTGAATTCATTCCTGGGATGAAGTTTTGCGTAGTCTGTTATCCATCCTTAGCAATATTAATCTGAAACACTTGAGCTGCGCCATGTGAAGAGACAGAGAACAAAAGAAAAAAAACGACATGGTTGTTGTTTGCTTAGATGTTTTCGTTATATAAACAAACGTAATTAATTTCACTCTCCCTCCAGTTCCTGAAACTTTCCTTTTGCTCTGGTTCATATCAGAATCAGCAGCATCATCAAAGAAAATTCTCCTTCCCATCATAAAATTTTCAACTGGAAATGACAGGATTGCCAAAATCTCTTGCTAAGAGCATTCTTCAGTGGCCTCCTATTCCTTTCTCGCGCACAGTGTGAGCCAAAATTGTTTATTGTAATTTGTTGAACGGAGGGATTGTCATGGTGCGTTTCTAATCAAAATCCCTCTTATCACAATTGAGTACTACTCAAGATACCTCTGCCAAACGTATTGTTACTATTTTATTTTTAGTCTGACATTTTTTTTAAATTGGCGGTTTGTGGCGCTGCAGAAGACCCTGGAATTTACTGGGAAGATGACTAGCAAAGTCAGAAAACAAGAATGATTTTATTTCAGTAGAATTTTTTCTTTTCACGGAAACGCCAGTTTTGATATAAACATATGGAGAGAAATTGTTAGGCAATCTTGTTGCATGTCTCAATTTATTTGAATCAGTTAGAGACATATTTTGGCCATTATCGTCTTCTTTAAGTAAACAACTCACTGCAACTTTGACAACGTTTGTTTAAAAATGTTCATTATTTTTTGTAGAATGGTTTGGCCTTTTGTTTTGCTCGGTGGCGTAGACAAAAAACTTTTGTTTAGAAATAAGTTTGGGTTGGCAGTGGTGATGGTTAGGAAAGAAATGATTTTTAATTACTTTCCCAACAACCTTTCCCTTTTTTGTTTTGCCGCTTCGCGTAAACCCACTGCCCATGGTGGTATGTTCCAGAGTCCAATTTTACAGTTCAACATGAGTTACAAATTTGCTTTCTTTTCTATCGAAATGTTTAATGACTATATGATACAACTTTCTGATAGCACAACAATCTATAAAAAATGTTTCGCGTCGTCCAACTCAAACATCACAGAATGTAGCTGTAACTATGATATTTATAATTGCATTGTGTGTAATATTTATTTAAGTCGTATATTTGTGAGTATTTTCATATCTCTGTTACAATTTAGACATAAACCTGATATATGTATACTTTTTTTGTGTTTATTTGCAAAAATTTCAGTTTTGTGCACACTGTGTTTTCCCTCAATGTTATTACAATTATATATTATCTCTTTCTCTCTATTTAAATATGTGTGTATTTGTAAACATGAATGTCTTTCTATTTTGATTCGTATTAGATCTATCCAAGTCTCAGTAAATAGTTTTTATGCATTATTAGTTTGTTTCCCAAAACTTTAATTAGAAACGTTTAAGTTTTCAATTTTTCCAAGTATTATTTGTGGTAAACCATGGAATCAATAGACGGGATATCAGGCATTGTCCAAATCGTATTGAAAATAAAATTTCAACCGAAATGATTAAACTACGAGGGAAGCTTTTTAGTCACCACGTCTTTCATGTTGAAATTAATTCAGTGCTTTAATAAGTATAATGAAAACGCTGCTTGAACTTGGTGTGAATAAAACGGAATCTAATTGCCCAACGCTTTTGAAAAGAAACACCCTTAAATTATCTAACCATATGTTGATATAGCAGCACTTTTAAAATATAACTCTTAATCCAAACATGAAATGCCAGAATTTCCGTTATAATGTTTTAGCTTGAGTAACATCTAGAAAGCTTCCCTTGTAAAACTTTCAAGTTTATAGGGTGTGAAAGCCGAAGAAAGTAACAGTGAAACCCGATGACAGTTTGTAGGCAATGATTTTCTGCTGACAAATTGTTTATTTATTTTCTTTGTTTTGTTTATTCTTCCAATGCTCAAACAGCCGAGTCTTTGCAGCGTTCTCCAGACAGTGGTTAGTACAAAATTTTGGCTGTTGCAGCAGCTCATTATATACTATTTTTCAATAATATTTATTACTCTCCCACATAAAATATATATTTTAAGCAGTTTTATTACTAAATATATATACAAAATATTCTTATTTTCATAATTATACTATTTCTATATGTCAATTGTTTGTGGTAATGTTTTCATACAAAATACTTTCTCTGTTTTCTCTTTACTTCAATCAGTACTTCAATCACTATTACACTTATTTTGCTTTTTTCACAGTAGTTTTTATATATTTATTATATTTGTGTTTCCCCAAGAATTTGTACAGAGCAATGCAATTCTTGATTAACCAAATGGATACGTGTGTGATATACCCAATTCAAATACTTCATACGATTAGATTTATATTTAGAAACCCTTATATTTTTACCTGTTTATGCAAAGTCACGATATTATCTTGTATTTCGTGTTTCCCTCTATATAAAACCACATTCATAACAATGCTTTGTGTTCAAACAAAAAAGTCTATCAGAAAAATAGTTCGCGTTTTCCTCCTCGTGTCACTCATTAAAAAGTTTAGTTCAAGCTTTCAACAGACTCTTTATATTTGTTAACATGTTAAAGTATTTTTTTGATTGCTTTCAATCAATTCAGCTTCTTTCTAATAATATAACTAGTAACTATACCTTCCCCGCTGTATTTGTAAATAACAGTGTGTATATATGTGTGCGTAGCATTGAATTATTATTACTTTGTCAATATGCTATGATCCAATTCATCATCATCTTGTCGTGTAATTTTATATTACAATTTAAGCTATTACCAATATTAATACAACGCTATGTACTAGCAAAACAAAAACTTTTTCGTCAACTACAGTAATATTTTGAGTTAATGCTGGGTATGTCGAAGCTTCTTGGAAATGCATCGACACACTCTACTTTTTAAACAGATTTAAAAATACTTTGAATATACTTTGTTTGAAAGAAAGCTGGTGAAAACACTAAGATTATACGCAATGTGGATTATAGATTTGCATTCTCATACACACAGGCATTTTCACTTTCCTTCCACTCACAACCTTAGTCTTAATCGTATTATTTCAACTGTCATTAAAAAGATTCAGATTGACACTGCTTATATAAGCAAAGTGGATTCACTTAATGTGTGCATACTAAACTCATCCTAATTTGCAGTGACTTTTCCATTATGTGCAGATTTTTTGGTAAATGGTGAGCACAACAGACTATGGGATTAAATATTGGAAATCATACTAGAGTTTTTCACGAAGCATTATAATTGAGCTAAATCCATTTAACTTGACTACCATTCCAGTCAATATGAAAATCAAAGTGGAAGAAGGTTTGAATTATGCAATTAAAATTCTAACTTTAATCAGAAACTCCATGAGCGAATTCTTATGATTACAAATAAAAAAGCATGCTTCATTTTTTCATTTCTCACTATTCTCACCCTTTCTTTCGTCCCTAGCGACATTCGATTTAAAATTTAACACGTCATGGCCTAAAAGCAAACTTTGAAAATTACTGGGAATTACAGCTTAAGTAGAACAAAGGAGAATGAAAGGCTCATGAAATATAGAAAGAGGACTAGAGTCAACTTTAAAAGTGACACTAGGAAATCTCAGAGAGGATGAGACAAAAGTGTAAACAATGGTTTTGATGCAAAAAAGGAAAAACGATGGACTGACTAATAAATAAAGATGAACATAGAAAGCAGTAAAAATTTGTTCTGCTCAAAAGAAAAGTGGTAAGCAAATAATAAGCATCTTAAAGTGAGTGAAAGTCAAGCAAGAAAACTTTTTTAGAAGATGCTATTAGTGCAGTAGAGCTTATGAAAGAAGTGATTCGCATCCCATCTGAATTCCTGATGATATGAGAATAATAATAATGCAAACAGAAAGAATAGGTTAGATTTAGTAAACGAATGGAAAATTTTGCTATTCTCTCCCGAACTGTAAAAGTTAAAAAGAATATACTGGGACGAAAATATTAGAGAAAGGAAGATTGTTAGTAAATACGCAGGGTTTTTCTTTCCATTTCCTTTAGCCTTACACCCAAAAAGAAATTCTCATAAACGCTCAGACACATACGGGATTCATCATTCAGGTATCATCACCACATCTTTTCTCTGTGGCGGCGGCTTGGTAGTGGCGGTTATCGGGGAAGAAAAGGAGACGGTACAAAGATATTTTTCCATCCAACGACATAACATGGTTTTCCTTAGGCTATTGGCTTTAGACAGTTTTCACTCCTTTTCCCATCATTTTAGACATGCACACACCAAACATAGCTTTGATAAAGTCAGAATGGAAAACCATCTAAAAATAAGTATTTAAAGGGATTTTAATAGAAGACCCAGCAGAGGAGTGAGCAGAGTGAAATAAGGTGAAAGTGAAAGAAGAGCTATGAGTCCCTCTGTTTAAATGAATGATGATGATGTAAGAGTGGAAGGAAGAAAGTAGAGAACGATGAAAATAGTAAAAACGTTTCGTCTCCCTCGTTGCTTTATGCAAATATTATTTCAAGGCTTATGTTGTTGGTGTAGATATGTGAATGTGCAAACATTAATCTCCTTTCGTTCTTTTCTATTTGAAAATGCATATTTCTTCTGACCGTTTTGGTTTCTCTGAGAATTTAATACCTTTGGGAACTATTTTTTCATTCTTGTATATATTCTTTGCTCTACCTTCTTCCTAGTCCCGTCATCACTTTAATTATCTTTCTTTCTCATTTTGATTATTAACATTTATTTCTCATTTCTTTAAAAATCTACTGTAGATTTTTTTCACGCAGGGATTACTTGTCCCAACTCATATAGTAGTGGTTACATGCATATTTGAATGAAAAACAATGAATACGTGGGATGAACCCGCCGAACAGTCCGTCAAAAGGACGGAGAAAGTGAATGGAACCCAACGCCGCACATTCCATTTATGGGTGTAGGAAACCAATCCAAACCCATACATTGACACAACATAATATTGATAGGTCACCTATCCCAGATTTGTATCGAGAATCTGGTATTATTTTAGGCGGGTTGCGGGGAGTGCAAACGAGCCTTAAAAAGGAAAACTCTAGACAGTAAAAATAAACTTTTTGCAACTACGTATCTCCTTTCCATTATTTAAACTCTTTGCACTATATATTTTTAAAAATTGATTATACATACTAGCTTTTGATGCAAAAATGAAAAATTTTATGTAGCATGTAGGGGTGAATTGCGCTGTGCATGCTCAAGCCCACTAAAATTGTACAGACATCAAGAGATATGATAAAGTTGAAAAAGATGAAAGGGAGAAGTTTTAGCAAGGGAAAAGAATCTAAAGAAAGTCAGCTCGTTATAACTTTTGCTTCAAGCATTTTGTGATGGTGATGATATCAGCAAAGGGGTTTATGCAGATCTCACCAACAACAGGCGACCACCACCACACCAAAAATGAAAGCAGAGACTTCTTCATACGTTTAATAATACATATATGAATAAAAAATAATAATAGAGGCATTTCAATGAGAAGTGAAGAGAGGTTTTGCCTTTCTCTGTGTTCTAACGCATCATAACGGAGTAAATAAATAATAATCATATATTTATGATAGATAATAAACCCTTTTTTCATTCTTTGTTGTTTTTGTGCTGGACATAGTAGAATATAGGAAGTAGGTAAACACGCAAAATAACACTAGCATTTTGAAAAAGCTGATTGCTCAGTTTCTTTCACTGGTTTTGCTAGAGTCCGCATCCTACCTAGCCAACACTTGCCATAATAATAATCATCATCTATCCATCCATCCACTAAACATTTTTTCTACATTTTCTTGCATGAGAGGTTTTGGAACTGACTGAAGTGAGTCAAGTGTGGTTTCCTAACGGAGAGGATGACTGACAATGAGAATAGAGAAAGGTATTGAGTATTATTGAGGAAAAAAGAAATGGAGTAAGTGCGAGTGAGAAGGAAAGAGAGGGAGGTAAAAAAGAGAAAAGAATCGATGGGATGATGAGAAGGAAGGAAGTAGTGAAACTACTTTTTGTCGCTCCTGTACTTTCTCCATCCTTTTCCTATTCTCTCAATTTCCCACTATTCTTTCCAACGAATGGTCGACCGCCACACTAAAGAATCATGCTAAGTA
Organism: Lepidocyrtus fimetarius; assembly: GCA_036507315.1. Lineage (NCBI taxonomy): Eukaryota > Metazoa > Arthropoda > Collembola > Entomobryomorpha > Entomobryidae > Lepidocyrtus > Lepidocyrtus fimetarius. The sequence goes on along the minus strand of JAANSO010000003.1, from coordinate 120,464 downwards.
TATACATATAGTTTACACACAATAGCATTTACTACGCTACTTTTCGCTCATATGCTTATAATGTGTGTGTAGCAGTCAAAATCGTAACTTTCCTTCTGAAAAGTAGGAAAGTCCTTTTTTATATTTCGTGCAAGATGAGAGAAAAACGAGTCGAGTGTGTAGAAAAGCCAGAAAAAGGCAATTGAAAATCGAGAGGAAAACCTAGCAAAATCTAGTAAAGCTCCTTATCATCTATCTTTGACAATGTTTATTAAAGTATTTTATGAGGTAATTGGAACCTTTTCCCAAAGTCTTCAACCTTCAAGATGTGTTAATCTTATACGTTTCAATACCAGTTTTACAAAGTCCTTTTAACCAATTATTTGCATGGAGTAAGTAGTTATAATTCGTTAAAATTGCATAAGTTATTTCATACAAGTTTTAAATTTATCACAAAGCAAAGAAACACTGAAGCGTTGGTGGAATTTGGATGGACGGGTTGACACAATGGGGAAGAGTTGAAGGTTGTGGAGGAAAATAAACTGAGCAAAAAAAGAAAACGCTTCGTAAATTATAGGAATGGCATACCATACAGAATTTTTTTGTATCTTTATATTTCTTTTTAGCTTCTGCTATGAATATGTCCCACCCTTCAATTGTCAATCGACTTTCTCTTTTTGGCATGCTTTGTTTGTGCCTATTTCTCACTAACAGGAATAGAAAGGCAGAAGGGGGAAGAAAGAATAAAGAAAGCTATTACAGGAAAAAATTAGAGAAAACAGGAGTGGCATTTGTAGCTATATACATACTAAAAAGTAGAATACTGTCGCATTGTCTAACTACGATAATGGTCACATTTCAAGGTTTTGAAGAGAAAAGAAGGGGCATTTTTTCTGCAACTTCCGTTCATGATGATCATCATTCCTTTTCCTTTTTATATCTTCTTTCTATATTCTCTCGGATGAGGTCCTATGTCGCAAATTTAATCTAAACTTTTTGAAGAGCGATGCGAGGAATGTGGAACGCTAGAACAATACACATATAATATACTCTGTTGGCAAAAAACATGCCTGCAAACAAAGCTTAAACCAAAGAAAAAATTGTCAATTGGGATGGGTTATTTATGGAATGCTGAAAAATAATAAAACAAAAAGCCGAAATTGCTAATGGCCTCTCATAAGCTTTTACTTTTCACTTATCTATGTACAAAACCGCTTGGTTCTCCCACTGCAAAAAAAGTAAAAGATTTTTTTCTATTTCTATTCTCGCATCCGCTCCAGCTTTTTGCTGCATCAAACTTTATTGAATTTGAAGAAAATGAAAAATATTTCTGCAAATAAACTATGACGCTATAATAATGTTACCATTGCGGCTGCTGTTACACTACATTATATATTTTTTAAAATAATTTTTGACACTGAACTAAATGAATCTATTGAATTGTTAGTTAGATAAACAAACTTTCTTAACAAAGGCGTTTTAAATAGAAATTTAAAATTATGCAACAGCTTTGTGAGGAAGAACAATGTTGTTGACTTATAACGATAAATGAATCAAGGATTGAACACTACAATAATTGAAATTAATTCAGCAATGAAGCTAGTAAAACATCAAAAAGATTTCTATTTCGAAACTAGTGTGATGTCTTTCAGATAGTTTGAATGTCAGATAAAGATTGCATTGTTGAATCTATTTGTGGCGTGTGAACACAAAGAGCAAGAGACCTATTCAGTAGAATTATGACAGCTCGACAGCTGTCGCAGTCACACAAGGCTCAGTAACTCCTGCCACGAGTGTCATCGTCATGATGGGAGTGAAGTGGAGTGTCGTGTAGGAAGAATAAAAAGGGGATGAGTGTGGAGGAGGAAGATAAAAGGGAATTCAAATAATTAATATCAGCTGTCTGTTAAATTTGAAATTTTTTAGAAAGCTTTAAAATCTACTTTGACGATATTTCTATAGGAAATTTGCTTTTGCCAGCTACAACTTTTTGTTTTTATGTGCCTATCAGTGATTGTGTGGGTTAGGATGATGGGTTTTATAGATTGATAGTCAATGACGCAACAGGAATTGAAATTCGATAACCACAACGGTTTTATAAAATGATTTTTATCGTGCATTGGCCGCCTGGTCAATTAAATCCTTTGAATGATGAAACCCTCTTGAGCAAATTTAACTTTGACTTAGGACCTACTAAAAGCTGTAACTGATGATTGTTTAAATTTAATTATGCACAAACCTTTTGACACGAAACTAATCACTATGTATATATGGGCTACACTTACACACTAAAAGAACACTTTAATGGATTCTATTGTACATGATTATGAAGAATCAATCACATAAAATAATTTATTAATCTTGTCTGTTTCTATTTCTCTTTGTTCTTTCCTCTTTCACTATAAATGTCTAAAACGCTCTAACTTATTTTTGCAACAATAACAAAAAAGCTGCTTGTCTGCAAATAAAAACTGCAAGGATATTTACTACGCAATCTCTCTTTAATAAATATTTATGAATAAATCCCTTAAAACGGTTCTCTGACTTACTATTTAACCTATAAAAATATCCACCGAACACACTGTACTGTATTTGGGCATTTGGTCTTTTTTCTTCAAGAATTATGGGATTTTTTTCTTTTTTTCCATTTTACTATTTTAGTTTCATATATATATACGTTTATATATATGTATAGACTATATTTTTGTTGGGGGATTGCTCAGTCTCTTTCTCCAAATTGTGGTTAGATTGGGAAAATGACATTTCTTTTCAATTTTTGTAGTGCGGGAGTGGTTGGAAAAGGCGAAGGAAGAGTTTGAGGAGAAGTGGCGAAACCCATCACCGGTAAGTTCCAAATTTTTCTCATCTAATCAATTTACTTTCTTACTTTAGACGCTATATATGTATATGATGGTTATTAAACGTAATTAGGAGGACAGGAGTATAGAGACATGAAACACTTTACGGGTCTCCACTACAAATTATTTATTTCGTAATTTTTCAGAGCACATCTTGCCTGGATGATTTTGACCGTTTGAAAACACTGGGAACAGGATCGTTTGGGAGGGTGATGCTCGTCCAGCACAAAGCAACCAAAGAATATTACGCAATGAAAATTTTGGATAAGCAGAAGGTTGTTAAATTAAAACAGGTGGAACATACGCTGAATGAAAAGAAAATCCTTCATGCCATCAACTTCCCGTTTCTGGTTACTCTCAAGTATCATTTTAAGGTATATTACGTACTCTTTTAAATTCATTTTACAAATGTCACATGCACTAAATCACAAAGTTTATAAATAGAGAAATCTCGTAATACCATTCAAACGTAAAAAACTACATATATAGTGGCAATGCTTAACTGTTCGATTAATCAAAGCCATTGTATTAAGCTCCATTGAACATTCGCGTTTTATTTTATTTTTTGTTTACAATTTAACTCTTTTAATAATGTTCCGGAAATGATTCTTGTTACAATTTAACATCTTTTTAAAAATCTAATTTTTTGGTATAATTTGTAAAAACATTTTTTAAACATTTTTTTAAACTTAATTATCGTACGCTGGGTGTATGTATGTAGGACCCGTCAAACCTTTATATGCTGATGGATTACGTGAATGGTGGTGAAATGTTTTCCCATCTTCGCAGACTTGGAAGATTTAGGTACAGTGAACCGACGGTGACCTCCGACTTTCTTGGTGTGTCCCCGTTGGTCATTTCTTTCTTTCTTTTTCTAATTTATTACCGTTATTTTGTGTGAACTTGTTACAGGACAATTCCAATCTATACATGGTACTAGAGTATATCCCCGGCGGGGAAATGTTCTCCCATTTGAGAAAAACAGGTCGTTTTAGGTAAGAAGAAGTGACGTCTGTCAAAGAAAGGAGTTTTCTATGAAAATAGATACTGCTCATTGAATGGTTTTAACAAAAGTAGTTTCAGTTTTCTCTGACAATTAGTTTCGTAGCAGAAAATAGTTGCAAACATGATTTGGATTAGTTCCAGTTTTCCGATTCCTTAGTTCTAGCTGCCTAGTTTAATTTTTACCTGCCTGCAATATTAATAGAATAAATTCATTGCCAAATACTGTAATATGGTATTGAAAAATAAAGTTTGCCTTTATTTCACTAATTTTTGTTTCTCCTTACAGTACACAATAAACACGTAGAATTTCTTAGCACAAAGTAGAGGATTTTAAAAGATTTTGAATGGATATAATATGATTAATTACTTTTGTAGTTTGCTTGGTAATATCCTGGATAAGCATGGTGTTTGGATATTTTAAGAGTGATCAGTGTTGATTTTATTCAAATGCACAATGACAAGTTTTTTTTACTTTCACCTCTATACTTCTTACTCCTATTACTCCACACCTGAGCATCATATTTTATTCTACCTCACTTTATCTTGTAATTTGCATGGTTAAAGTAGTTTCCTTCATTACATGGAATCCTTTTTGGACCACACACGCCTGTTTTTAATCTTTTAATATTAACTATTTTACTTTATTTTCTAGAATGTAGTGGAATGGAACTTGTCCTGTAGTTAGTTGTATAAAATATATTTTTTAATAAAATATATATAAATATTTATTACCCTTTCGTTTCCTTTCCTTTTTGTTGTTTTGCTATTGAACTATGTTGCTAATATGTTTATTTTGAAACTGATGATCCAATGCTTTTAAGTTTTTGCAAATGGGAAACTAATGAAAAACTTTTTTGTACGCAAATAGTGAACCACACTCGCGGTTTTATGCTGCACAGATAGTCCTGGTATTTGAGTACCTGCACTATTTAGATTTGATCTACCGAGATCTGAAGCCAGAAAATCTGTTGATTGACAGTCAAGGGTATATTAAGGTACGTTGTTACGCGGAAAACGTTTTTGATTCTATGCTTACTCTGTAAAACATGCTCGAACTTTTCATTAGATTTGCATTTGACCAGTCTTGTCAATCACTTAATGTCCCCTTCTTTTAATTTTCTCCGACAGGTAACTGACTTTGGTTTCGCGAAGCGGGTAAAAGGGCGGACGTGGACTTTATGTGGAACTCCAGGTAAAGAAAGTGTTTTATATAGTTTTATATTGTCTTTAATGTTTCCCTTAATGACAAAGCTAATTCTTTTGCCTTTGATTTAGAATACCTTGCACCAGAAATAATCTTGTCGAAAGGATACAATAAAGCAGTTGACTGGTGGGCACTTGGCGTTCTTGTGTTCGAAATGGCCGCTGGCTATCCGCCCTTTTTCGCCGATCAGCCTATCCAAATTTACGAGAAGATTGTCTCGGGCAAAGTTCGTTTTCCTTCACATTTCTCCAACGACCTAAAAGACCTTTTGCGAAACCTCCTTCAGGTAAATGAGCTGTAGATATGAGTGATCTCTCAACGTTTTTAATAAAGTCCGCTCGTGCTGCTTGAGGCAAGATTTGATGAAACACTTTGTGTATGTTTTGTTTTCTTTTAGGTTGACCTTACCAAAAGGTACGGTAACTTGAAAAACGGAGTAAACGATATCAAAAGTCATAGATGGTTTGCTACCACAGACTGGATTGCGATTTTTCAGAAAAAGGTATATAAAATACTGGATATAATATTTAGATTGATAGTGTTTCGCACTGTGTGCACACATTTTTTAAGTTTACCAACCCGACGTTATATATTTGAGAAACTCAATTTCGAAATTTATATAAGTAAAATAATTATTTGCCGAGCCTAGGATCTAGCTCCGTTAAAGCCAAAAGTGAATTATGCAGGAGATTCTCGCTATTTTGAACCCGTACCAGAAGATAAAGAATTATTTAAGCATGCAACTGAAGATCCTTTTGAAATGCAATTCGAGGATTTCTGAGATAGACAGACGCACTAATCCAAATTTTTACTTCAGATTATTTAATACAAGTATAAAATTACCTAAAATGATTTTTGTGGGGTCGTGTTTTCTTCATTCAAGCATTTTCGTTATTTGTAGTCTTTGTTTTCGTTTAATTTGTGTTACGTTGCAATCTTTCTTAGATGTTAGTATGTTGCATTCATGTCCATCAATTATCCTTTCCCTCAGATCCTATTTTTTAATAGAATCTCAAGAAAAACAATAAATTACGCGGGGTTTCATCTTTCTCTCTGGGCAACGATTTGTTTTTGTTATCCAAAGAAAGTTTTGTTTTGTAAAATATGGGAACTGTTTGTACGGGAAGTTGCAGAAAGCGTAAAAATGTTTACTAATCCACTTTCCTCGTTTTTTTCTCAGGTTGAGGCTCCCTTCATACCCAAATGTAAAGGATCTGGTGATACGAGCAATTTTGATGACTATGAGGAGGAAGTTCTTCGTATCTCATCTACTGAGCGTTGTGCAAAAGAATTTGCTGACTTTTAAAAAAAACATGCAGATAAATAAAAAAGGAAGAGGATAAGATTTTTTAAAACGACTTTAGCGACAAAAAATTAAGTCTTCGAACAAAGAAACAAAAATCATTCATTCATTTTATTCATTGCGTAAAAAAATTGAAATAATCTATGTATTATTGTATAAAATGGTGTTGTCGTAATTATTAACCTTTTAAGAGGTGTATGTATGTGCATGTCTACATGTATCAATTATTATTATCATTAATTGTTAATTAAATTAATATTCGCTGATGCAGAGAGATAGGGAGGATCTGCCCGTTCTCTTTTGTGTTGTAGAGAGAGAGTCTGGTTGTCGTGTCATCATCATTACTTCTAGTTCCAAGTTTTTTTCTGTGTCATAAATATTTGTGTGAGTAGTAATCATTCATTATTATGTTAAAGAAAGTGTTCGGTAAGGAAAGGAGAAAGCAGGAAATTGTATCCACACCGTTGTAATTTATTAAAAACCAATCAAGTTGGAGAAATCTACAAATTTAGAACGTGCATTTTAGAAAGGTTGTTGTCATAATGTATGTAAAGAGTAAAATACTATGTGTTGTTTTGTTATTGTAATTATTAGTAATATAGTATTATACTTTTTAGGAAGAAGGAAAAACCAGCAACTCAATTGTTACATGCTTTTAGCATCGCCGCTTTGAGTGAAACATCATATATATATGCTTCATTTTGTCAAAAGTCACACGTTGTGTACTGAAATAATAAGGCTGCATTGAGTTGTCATTTTTTTGTCCTTTATCAAGTGACAATGAATGGTTTGGTATATAAAGTAATGTTCGTATATTATTATATTGTTGTGAGACAAAGTAAGAAAATAAGTTGTATGTAATAAGTAATGGAAAGAGGTAAATCTTTGGACTGTTTAAAATCGGATCTTTGGATGATAGAGGGATTTATTGAAAAAATCTGAAGAAGCGCAATATCCCCTCCGCAGTAAAGAAAAATAGATTTGAAGATGCATCTTGTACGCTGCTGTTTAGTTCAGGGATTCATTGATCATCATTCCAACCCTTTGATGTGTATTGTAAAAGAATGAGTTTACGAACGAGAAGAGTTAAACGGTGCTTTTAAAATGTTTATTTATAATGAAACCAATTAATTTTAATTATTACCTAAATGTAACTTATCTACCAAATATAAAAATCCATAAAGCGATGTATCACTATATATTTAAAAGAATAATTTACTTCAAATACAATTTTTGTTGTATGCTTTTGTTTTTTAAAAACCGTCATAATAGTCACCGCAGACAACCTTTTTCAATCATACAATGCTTTAATTAAAAATGTAATAATGAACTTAAAGTGAAAGGAGAGGCAGCAAAATAGATGTACATTTTAACATTTGAGTTTCGTTTTTAAAATCCTTCTTTCACCGTTGCCTTTTGTTTTAATTTCTTTGCTGACTTATTAGTTATTCTTATATATATAATTGTTCTTTGTAATTGCCAATACAATAATCGCCAAAATCGCGATCAAAGACAGTCAGATCTTCCCAGCCAGAAAGAAAGAAATTTCGATTAGACAAACTTTCAAGTTTATTGAATATTTTAATATTTACAACCACGAAAGTGACTAAAAAATTCTGGCAAGGAAAAATATATAAAGAGAGGTTGTTTGCTATCGTGTCCATAATTTCTAGTAAAATGCTTCAAAAGTTATTCGAAGCCTAGAAATTTTGTGAATGATTTTTTGTTCTTAAATATTTTACTTTGTAATCCCTAGTTTTACTTAATAGATTTTAGCGAGATTTTATAAGATTTATGTAAAGAGTAAATAGCTTAAAACTTGTTTTGTTGGTTGGTACTATGAGAGCAAAGCATAATACTTCCGCCGATGATGACCAGACGCTGCTCTGTGCATAAGAATTGTACGTACACGGTTTTATAGCAATCTATTGGTGCTCAGGTATAAAATACAATTATTATTATGTTATCGATACTTACAACAATTCTTATTTTATGACGTACACTTATTTTTAGATAATCAGCAACCAGAGCAGATACTTAAGTATCTTATGTAATCTGTCTGATAACAATCAATTTTATGATCAATTATTATATTGCGATTGTATCTTCATATGAACATGTGGGAACGAGTGCAATTTCCTTCTTCCGAGATAGCAAATATTTTTTTCTTTTTTGTTCTCTCTAGTAAGAATTCAACAACTGTTTTCCTTACGTATTATGTAATAATTAATACTAGTAATCCAACAAAAGAAATTGGGACAAAAAGGGAAAGCAGCAACTAAAGTTGGCAGAATTTTCAGCGTAAAGAATTACTATAAAGCAAAATTTTAACAAAAAGATGTTTAACGCTGTAGTCGCTAGATTATTATTATTATTGATGAACAAGCTTAAGTCACCATCGTAAGTCAAATATTAAAATACAACTGAATAAACAATCAACATTTATTAGTAGAAAACCCTTGCAATTTTTTCTTTCCATTTTTAATAAATCCCGCAAAAATCAACTCTCTTCCAAATTTTTTGTTAGAACAAAAGTTATGCATTTCTCTTCAAACCTCTTCTGCTTCTGCATAAATGAAGGATTAAATTTTGTTAAATTACAACTAAATAATTGCGCACAGAATAAAAACATCCCAAAACAGTCCAAATAAAAAAGGAATGACAAATCGAAGCATAAATAATTACCCTTGTTAATAGTCAGGGCAAGCTGCAATGAGCTTGAACGAGTTTATATCATCACATAAATTTATTATCATAAATGATCACTTATATTTTTTGTGTGTAAATATATTTATCTAATTGTAAAAACTAATTGTGAATTCTTCATTTGCTTTACAAAATTTTTTAAGTCGAATGTCCTCACACGAGAATGAATTTTTGTTAAAAGAAATCTCTGAAAATGTTGTGATGCTTCGTGTTTCTGTAGACAAGAATAATGAACTTGTTTGCTATACTTTTTAAAATTAGAACAAACCAGGGAATGAGTAACCCCAAAATCCTAGGGAAAATTTAACTTTTAATGGAAAAAATATAACGCTGCCGATTAATTATCAACTTTTAAATCTATTGTATTGTATGAAACCCCTGCTTTCATATATTTATTAAAACACTGGCTGTGGCAACACAACACCAGCAACGCAACATGAGGAAAACAAAGATGCTTGGAAAGGTACGCAAACTCTTGCACAGATGCAGATTTCCAATTTCCTTTCATTTTAATTTCTTATTTCTTCTTTTGAATTAATTTTACACAACTAAAAACTAATTAATTCTAGCGAAAAATCTTTCAATAATTCAGAAAAATGACAATTTAGCAGGCTATGCAAATATTCAAAGCAATATTTATGTTATATTTTATAGTGATACTACAGCATAGAAATAAAATGCTTTCACCATGACCTTTTGTTAGTAAAGAGGATTTGCAAAAAATTAAATGATAAGGTTTCTCCTTATGTCTATTAAAGTATTGGATTCCAAGTAATTCCATGTATTTAACAAAAATACTTTAATTTTTAATCGGAATACTGCATTTTAGCATTGAGCTTGCGTTGCTTTTTCCGGTTTTTTATTTATCTCTTGTCGAAAACGGTTTCATGTGTGTGAGGAAAGATGTAATTTGTAAGATAAAAGATAAAGTTAATATATTATGTATGTACATAATCCTGTGTACATTAACCGTAATACACAATTTTTTTGTGTTTATGATAGTTACATTAAATATTTCTACTTTTAACAAAACTAAATGTAAGTAATAGCAGTGTGTTTTGAATACTGCAAAACCTACAGCCATGTAGTTTTAGACTTAACCCGAAATAAACATTTTATCGGTTTTCTCCAGAATGACTGCTTTGCATAACAATATAGTATGTGCTGATGATAATATGCCACTTAAATTTAAAGATTGAATGACTGCGGGAAAAGAGTAAATGAAGAGAAGTGAAAATAATTATCATGCAGAATAATAATGTGAAACCATCAATAATCAATAATAATTATACAATTAATCATGTATAATTATAGAAAAAAGTAACGCTAAAGTTTTAAGTACGTATTTTTAGGATTATGATAATATTGTAATAACAATAAGTACCATGCTATTGATTCAAAGACCAGTGTATATAGGGTTAAGGACTTAATATTTGAAGAAAAATGTTATTGAAGTTAAGGCAAAAGATTTATTTGTAGTAGAAAGATAAAAATAAAAATAAATGTCTTCAAGACTTTGAACGTATTTGTAATTAGTTAAAAAATTATTATTAGAAAAATGCATGTCTTGTACTTACAAAAATTTCATAAATTCCATTGAAAAACACGCATGAATGCAACTCTACATAGGTGGTTGCCGACAAACTAAAATATTCTTATAAGATCGTGTCCAACAACGACCTTCCATCAAGTCTCGCTCAGTAGCCACCGACGGATTATGCAAGACAACACAGACATATAACGAGTTAATCAAGTAAAAGCAAAATTAAGTAATTTTTATATCAAAACTGAAATCAAAGTATTTAATTCATATAATATTAAAAAGCATAAAAATTTAATTATAGTTAATTCATAAACTCTTGAATATTTAAGAATCCTATTCGCCGTCTTCATCAACTTCGTCGTCGCCTCTCGTTCGTCGTGCGATGAGGGTGGAAATTGGATCCCTTTTTAGAGCTTGATGTGTGAATGCAAAAATATAAGTCTTGAATAATAATTTTAAAAAAAAGTGTAATAGGTAATGAAATCAACATAATAATCCTTTTCAACATTATTTCACCCAATGGTTTATGTCGATATTTACATTTTTTTTGGAAAGAAAACCTTTTCAATTGTTAAATTGACAATGAATGCTTTAATTGATAGACAATAGCACAAATAAATGCTTTAATTTAGTTGATCTAGAGAGGCTACTTAAAGATAATATCTTTGTTGCTTGTCCTTAATTAGTATTATATTGCTAAATAGCTTTAAAATAACCTTTGTCAATTTGCTTGAGACTCGAAACGCAATAACAATTACAAAAAATGACATTTTTTTCAAACAGTAGCCTTTGCCTATGTCATTAAATATGGTTTGGTATAAAAAATAAAAATGCTATATGAAAATATCTGCAGATTGTCAAGAGAGTTTTCTATGAAGAACCTGCCACATACCCGTTTTATTGTCTTTTAACTTTAATTAACTTTAATGACATGATGTTTTCGTTTTAATATAAAGTAAATCAACACTAACTGCCATTGTTGCCGCATACGTAGAAACCAATGTTGCTCCTGATATGTAACACTAGAAGATAGCTATATGATATTTTAGGAGGTATTTATTATACAATTGTTAGGGATCAGTTTTGTGAAGAATCCAAGCCTACGACCTTATATCTGTTTTGTAAAAAATTACCGAACTAATAAGAGAAGTTGTTAATTATGTGAGAATGTTGAATATCATACTATAATCATTAAGTGAACATACATGATGTATTACTTAAATAGAAAAGGTTATATTTATGCAGTTACTTTTTATGGTTCCTACAAATAAGATTATGAAATCGTTATAGATTCATGTAAATGACAATTTCCGGTTTTGTTCCAGAACATTAAGCATGATTGCTTCTCCATTCATTTAACAAGCACGTCTGCAATAACTAAATTTTCATTAACATTTACGGATTTTTCAAATACATTAATGACAACAAAGTGAGTTTGTTCAGTACTTTCTTAAGATATAATTGACAAGAGTTTATGAGATCTTTTAATTCAAAATTGCTTGTAGCTTTTTCGTTGTTGTTGTAGGTGGTACTGCTGAAATACTATGTTGCGTTTATGTGTTTGATTTACTTATTTTACCCTTATGCTATATGATATCCTCATGTTAAAGAACATTTAATTGGCAAAGTATTTCGTGTAGGTTGTGACGAGATTAATTTAAATTTAGCAAGTATGCGTTGAATTACAATGTAAAGATAGAAAATGATGACAATGATGATGACATGTGTCGTGTGCAAATCATTGTAAAACACACTTATTTTTTATTTGTTTGAATGATGATAAATCCTGTAAAAATCTACAGGGGTAAGTTTTAGTTGATGTATGGAAACTCTTTGGAAAATGATAAGTTTGGTTTTGCTTTTTCCCAATACAAGACAAGACTTAACATGCTTTATAAAAACTTCGTTTTAAAAAGGATGTTTTCACTTGTTCGTTATTAGTAAAGAATTTATGCTAATGTAGAAAAAAGACTCGAATTAGTCATTGTTGTATAATTTTAGGATTACACTATCTGATTATTACTTGATATATACATTTAAGGATAACGGCTTGTAGACTGGCGAAGGATTATACAATTTTGTCAAATAGTAAAAGAAAACAAAAATGATTTCTAATTTAATATGAGTTCACGTCATTTATTTAAGCCATTTATGACAGCATGATTTTTAACTGTGGCGAAATTGATGGCATTGAAAACGACAAAAAACTATTGCATTAGAAAGCTTTTTATTTATCCATTTGCGCTTGTTTGCATACATGCAAGAATAACTTAAGAATATCTTGACTTATGATAAATTACATCAACAAGAAAATGTTTGGCTAACTAAAATGAATTCAAACATTTATTTTTAACATTTACCATTCTAAGTGGGGTTAAATACGTAATTCGTAAACTATGATGCAATTAATGTATTGAGCATTTAAACAATTTCGCATATGATTAAACATATTATCGAAAAAAAACTTAAATACTATAGGAACTCAAAACATCGGCGTCGTGTCCATGAGATTTACATAATTTACAGTACGTGTATTAAATTAACTGAATACGATCGGATAAATAATTGTAATTAGTTTATAATACATACATTGTACATATAGACATTATGTATAGATATTATGCTCTAAAAATTCAAATAAATTAAAGTGCTGACATTGATCAACAGTGCAAATATAGGTAGCTCGTGATAATTGATATGTACGTACATTTCCCGTTAGTATGTTTTTTCTACCATTGCTAAATCGAGTATTTTGTAGTAATACATTTTCTTAGCCTTTAAATAATAAACTGCATTGATTTAAAACTAATATTAATTATTTATTAGAAACGGTTCTCAGCATTAACAGACGGGAAATTAATATGTGAACTTCAATACTACAATCCCCTTGTTAAACATCACAAATCATTGAATAATTCCAGCTTAATTTACGTTTATAAATAAATCCTTAATTAAGACAAGATTACAAGAAGACAAATGATTTATGCAGAGATCCTCTTTAATTTTTAGTGGACTTTGGATAAAGATTTGAACACAGAGCAAATTGATTTTTACAACGAATTTACTAAAAATGAAGGATAATTTTGCAAAATAGCTTTAATTTAGCAAAATGTCAAGGGAAGTGGATTATTTGGTGGCACTATTTTAGAAAATCAGTCATATTCGGAATAAAGAAGGAAATAAGTACGTTTATAAAAAATGCTCGGAATACAATAAAAAACTTTCATTGAAATAAACATCGGTTTCCACTTGGTGGTAAATTGTTTAGTCAGCATGTTCCCTTACAATCTTTCCAGCTAGCTCAGCTCTTCCATAGCCGTAAGTGCTAGAGGTTGAGATCAGATCTTCTATACAGCGATCCCACATTAATGAAAATGTTTCAAAAGAAAAATTTTCTCTAAACCGTGTCCTTCCAGCAGAACCTAATCGTTGAGCCAATTTAGGATCCTTGACAAGGCGGGCCATGGCAGCAGCAAAATGAATCTCGTTTGAAGGACAAAGAAAACCAGTAGCCTCATTCACCACGGTTTCTCTTGGGCCACCAGAATCAACAGCAATAACTGGTTTACCCATATACATTGCCTGTTCGAAAAAATAAATTTAAGCACTATTGTTCTATGGAGAATTAAAATGGATTGGAGGTGTATGCTTACCTCAAGTGGTACAATACCAAAATGTTCGTTTGATGGTGTATAAAGCAAAGTAAAACATTTTGCAATTAGCTGCACTTTTACATCATCCTTAGGTGATAATATAAAAGTGACATGATCTACAACTCCTTCATCAGCACATGTCTTCTTCAGTTCTTCTAAATATTTAACGCTTTCATCAAGTCGGGGATCATAGCCTCCAGCGAGTATCATGTGCACCTCACCCCATTCATCATCTTCTAAGCAAGTACGAAGTTTTTCTAAAAAGTAGATGATAGTAAACATTGGTTTTATAAACACTATTTTACCATAAAATCACATGGTTTAAAAACAAAGCTTTAATTTCATGCATGCTTACTTAACGTTCTTATCGCCAACGCAATGTTTTTCTTCTTTTCAAATCGGTTTACAGAGAGAAATGTAAATTTGTAATTAAGATTTTCCAATTGCTTGATTGCCGTCTTGCTTTTGGCAGACTCGTCAAATATTTTAGTATTAATGGAAGGGTAGAGGACATCAGGAACTGTTTTTATTCGTGTAAAAGTATCATGGAAAACAGATCCTAAAAAGTCAAATTCATTTGTATTTTTAAGAACTACTTAAGACATTGAGATGGTTTTGAAACGAGTATTTGGATTTATACTTACTAGTAAACAAGCTATTGACAACAATCTTATCTGCAAGTCCTGTGGTAAGCTGTTCGAACCAATCCAGTGGTGCTCTGTATAATTTTTTAAAGAATCCTACCCGAGTTGTAAGAAGCTGATCGGGAAAATGACAATAGAACATTATCTTTGGATAGAAGAAACATGGAAATAATTTCAACGCTGGAATACAGGCTGACACCTACAAAGAAATCATAATATGTACTTGCAAATACCGAAAAAGCACATAATCACATCAAATTATTAGAAGACAAGCATTTACGTGGAACCCTTACCTGGTCACAAATAACGACCTTTGGTCTTCTAGATGAGCTGAGTGCAAGGAAATTCACATAGAGCGCTACAAGCGTCATTTTAACGTACGAAAATAACGCTACACACTTGCCAAACAAACTTCGTGGAATCCATTGACAAACTGGGATAACCTAACAAAAAGAAATGTCTCTAAAATCCTATTTGCGGTGAAAATACATCAAATCACAAAGTTGCAAATTATAACAAACCTTTAATGATCCATCAATCGTCTCAGGAAATGCATGACTAGGATTATGATATCCGGTAAAAATGGTTACGTCGTAGCCTCTTCTTTGGAGTCCAACTGCTGCATCCACAATTAACCTCTCCGCCCCTCCAAGACCCAGATCAGGATGGATGAAAGCAACTTGACCCTGTCATATTAAAACACTTAATTAAATCAATATTTATAAAAGATGTTCCAAAATAACTTTTTCCCAACCTTTGAAGGGTTTCCGTTCTTTTTCGTAGCCATTTATTCTTTTCTCTCTCTCTTTTTCTTTTAGCTGTCCAAAATACGAAGACCTTAACGATAAGAAACTACCCGGAAAGTTGACCTTCTCAAATTTTCTACACCTCACTTTATAAACGCCGGTTAGTAAAGAAAATGTTCACTGGATTTTCATACATGAAATGGAAACTGGTTGTAAAAATTTTGCAATCAAATTTTTGCAGTCTTTAAAATCTGGCTTTGTCACAGGCTGATTCGAGTCGTCAAGTCGGAAAAGAAATGATCACTTGTCCATTGTCCATCATCAGCAGATACAGATTTTTACATTACGGGTGCGGTATTTTGTATTTTGAGAAAAGTACAAATTACGTAACAACATTCAACATTGTATTGCACTGGTTATGTCATATTCATCTGTATTTCTCCAAAAAATGTACTTTTAAAGAGCAAAGTCAAAAGTCTGGATGGGCACAGACAGAGCAAAAGCGGTGCAACTCTTTTTCAGACTAGAAGAAAATGGTTTTGGCGGGTGAAAATAATTTTAAATTTTCTACAATAAGAAAGCCAGAGAAAAGATTAAACACATGCTTTGAAAAGAAATGGGAATTTAGCAAACATGTTTTAATTTTCTAAATTGTTAATTAAATTACATTTTTGGTTAAGTGCTCCCTTTAAAACATGTTTCGTTTATTTAGTCGGTCCCCAACTTCGTTATGCATTTCAGTTGCGGATAACTTGTTTGGAGGTGTTGCTCCAGTGGTGTCTATAGCATCAAATAGTAATCAAAGTGGTTATCACACTGCTATCTCCAGAATTGGAAATGGTGGGTCGTTGTCCTGGAAACCAGTTGTAAAATCTCCTCAACAAAAGTGTCTCAACTTGAAAGGGAATGGTTTGGTGGAGATTGTTCCTTTCTACGAATCGGCGCGGCTTTACTGGACTCATGAACATCGAATTGGGTGGAGGAGGATGAGGGAGAAGGCGAGGAGAAGGAGGTTAACCATTTCTGACCCTGTCACTCCAGTGGTTGATGCCAAGTGGCCGTTGCCACCCAATGATATGGAGAAACTGCCAAGTGATTACTTTGGAGAGAGGATTGAACCAAACCTTGAACAAGCACGGGCAACACAAAATGGTAAAGACTTTTAGGCCCTCCTTGAGGTTATTTGTAATCACTGGTAGTTAATGGAGTAATTAATTGTAAACTTGATTTGTGTATTACAGCTATTCTGGAGCGTGTTAATGAGCAAATTAATTCAAAATCAATGGGAAGATTGTTTGCAGTTGTTCACATTAATGGAAAGCAGTTTAAAGTGACTCCAGAGGATATTATAGTTGTCCAAGAATTCTTTCCACCTACCGTTGGCGATCAAATTAGATTAAACAAGGTAATGATAGCTGATAAATGTCATTCTTTAAAGCTATCCGTCGTTTCAACATGTTGACTCAATTTGTGAATATAGGTTTTGTTAGTGGGCGGGAAAGACTTTTCCTTAGTTGGAAAGCCATTGATAGATCAGGAATTGATTCGGATTGAGGCGACAGTAATTGAGAAGACCCTATCGTATTGCAAAATTCATTTTGTGCAGAGGAAAAATCGTTATAAACGACACAAATGTAAGTGTAAAGGTCAATTATTTTTTAAATCATTTCTTTATAGGAATAATAAATAATAAAAGTAAACTATTCTTGTTTTGTTTGCAGTTTCCAAGACACCTTACACAATGTTAAGAATTAATTTAATCGAGCTAATGCAACCATTAGATATGATCCGGTCAGATTCTGAAACGTTTAGTCAGCAGCAGCAACAGCTTATCTAATATCAATAAAACATTTTCTTCCCTTCCTATAAAGATGTCAATGCGTAATATTTTGTAGAGTTTAGTCATTCAGATTGTACCATTGTAACCAACAATTCATGACTTTTGTAATAAATTTTTATAGATTAAAAAATACTTTTGTTGTAATGCACATTGGGAATGTGTTCTATATCACAATAACATAACGTGTGAGTTTATTATTCGTTTCGTGTAGGGTAGCAACGCTATTAGTAAATTATATTATATTTAATTATTATTTCTCTGAATTTAGAGTTGGTGTTGATTTATTGAAAATGACCCAGTATAATCTATAAACCTGACATGATGTGATCATATAAAGACTAGAGGTACATAGGACTTGGTTTATCTACCTGATCTTATGGTGACAAAGTTAAAAACGATATGATTATTTCTCACTTACACGGCGTGCCTATTTTACATCCAAAAGTTAATTTGTTATTTCACTACTGCGATATTTACGGAAAAATGAAGATTATCAAATACATACACATCGAAATCATATTTATCGAAAATACAATATTTTAAATCATTGGTGTTCCATTGGAATAACGATAAAATATTACGCTATAAAACAGCTAAAACAACTTGACTGATGTACAGTTAAGACACGATTTTAAAATTTATATTATTTCAAAGCTACAACCGACGATGATAGATTAAAAACTAACGTACTTATATATTCATACTTAAGATTTCAATCGATCGACTATTGTAACTAGAGATTGAAAATAAGAGTAAAAGTGAAGAGAGTTACAATAGTTCACAGTATGATACTGATAAGATTCGTGACATTGATTGGACACAATCGGTTTAACTTTATTTATTCACATAAAAAATAAAACTAAGGCTTGCATTTTAATGGTTTATATAGCACTTGTTGCACATATTAGTAAATATTTCAGTTTTATTTTAAAATAGAGACAGACGGCGTTGATTTCGTTTTAGCGAATTAGGCAGCTGAATGAGTGAAATGTTGATAAAGTTGTAGAAGTGGTTCTTCAGCTTAGCTCCATTAATAGTTTCTTGTTATTGTTAAATAATTACTTTGTTAATTAAATCGTCACAAATTTCAAATAAAATTCTAGATTTTATCAACCGCAACAACCGCTTTTGTTTGACTCAGTTGGAGTGGTTTGCTCATCACTGTTATCAACAACTACAACATTGCGTCTTGGTGGGGGCTTTCTTTGCTGTCCCTCCAAAGTAGAAACCATTCTTTCACTAAGATCCAGAAACAGTTCTTCAATGTTGTGATTTAGCTTTGCAGATGTGAGAAAGTGTTTCGCTCCGACCAAAGCTGCATAGCTATATATAATAGAGACGAGTTATTCATTTATTCAAAATTCAAGTTTTTCAAATAGCACTTTTATAAAAAGAATAACGAAATGAAGATAATTTTAAAATGAACTACCTTTCTGCCTCCTCTGCACTGACGGTCCTCTGACCATCTAAATCAGTCTTGTTGCCAGCAATAGAAAGGCAAATGTCATTTCCAAGCATTTTCTTCAGCTCTTTAACCCATGTTTTGACCTAAAGTGTTTTTAACAAAATTCTCATAATATAAACGTGTAAAAAATCAGATGTCTTCCTAGAGTTAACGGAACCTTTTCAAATGAATCCTTGTCAGTAATATCATAGACAAGAATGGCACCATTAGCATCACGATAGTAGATTGGTCCCAACGCATGAAACCGTTCTTGGCCAGCTGTATCCCAAATGGCTAACTGAATCCGTCGCCCAGCTAGATTTATCCTTTTTTGCAAAAAGGATGCCTATTAAAAATATAAAATGTTAAGCTTGATGTACATAAACTACAATTAAAAATAAAGATTATGTCTGACCTGTAGCGTTGTGACGTGCTTATCAGTGAAAGTGTCTTCAACGTAGCGTAAAACAACAGAGGTCTTCCCCACACACCCCTCTCCAAGTAAAACAACTTTAAAACTTAAAGGGCGAGAGCTACTGCTACCGAGACCAGGATTGGAAACCTCCATTGTGACAATGATTATCAATTGCTGCTAATTCAAAGGTTAGTTAACTGGAAAGTTGATTTCAAAATGCCAAATCAATCTCCGATTCATTCCTAAATCCACTAAAATCCCTAAACGATAAGGATAACTTTCACGCGTGACTTTCTTTTCCTGTCAGAATATAATCTTACAAATTGTATGCTTTATAATGATAAGCAAACAAATTTCCACAATGAAACTTTGAACCAAGGAAAACTCAAACTTTTAAGCTTGCTTGCTCCAACAACTACCAAATCAATACGTTTCCATTTTGCCACAGATAAATGTTTTGGGTATTAAACTTGAATCAATATTTTAAATAATTAATTCAATTAAAAGTACAAGTTTATACATGATCCCAACATTATTTATTAATTCCTAGTGTACACAGGAAGGTGTAGTTTATTTAAGCGGGAAATCCTATTTATATTCTATTTTTTGCAGTAACTATAATTTCGCGTAAAAATAATCATTCCCCTCTCACTTGCTCACTAACTGAAATACTTGCCACCCCTCATTTTAACATCATCACCTTCCATAACATTTTTACATTTTATTATGTAATTCGCAGAATAGACCAGCCCAATGCTGATATTTAATTCCCTTCCAAAACAGTTATATGTCTGCTCATCATCATCACCCCTGATTTTGCAAAATTTTGCACAGGATTTTTAGAACAGTCATTCTGGAACAGATCATCATTAAATTCAAGTTAACTGACTACTCCATCGTTGCAAATTTATAATGACAGAGTTAATGATGATGATGAGAGCAAATTTGCAAATTTAATAACGCAGAACGTAATTTTAAAAAGGGAAACAAAAACTAACCTTGGCTGAGTAGCCGCTCACAGCTCAACGCTGTTCCTCAGTCTCATACTGCCCCGTGACCTGCATACCTGCCGTATTCACTTTCATGTTAAAAATAATTTTTAAGCATAAAAAAGCTACTCATAAAGTGTGATATGGACAGGTTGATACTTTAACTTCCTCCCTTCTTTTTCATTACCATTGCATATTATTACCTCAAAATGTAATCCTTTAGACAGGGACACTCATTTTGCTAAGCGAATGCCAGACTAAACACTAGAGAAAGGTGAAAAGACTAGGCCGAATGGGGTAATTACTTGAGAGAATCTCTTCTATTTCCTCTCCATTTCTATTTCTGTCAGGTTTTTAAACAGGCTTTACTTTTAATGTTTGTACGGTTTTTAATTTAAAATGGAGAAATGAAGAAAATCAAACTAATCTTTATTGTTGGACCTCAATATTGCGAGTGATAAAGTTTAAATGAATAACAGAAGTGTGCAAAAGAAATTAATGTGAAATTAGCAACGTTTCTTTAGTCTTTCATTGATCAACTTTATGTTTTGTAGAAAATAAAGTTGAAATATGGGTTGGCTAATGATTTTTGAAAGGGTTTGTAATGAACATATTTACTTAGAGTTTAGTGTTTTAAGAGAGTGTTTCAAAATATAAATAATAGGATTTTATACGCTTATGCGCGTCTTTGTCACTTCCTTCTGAACAGTATGTAATTGTTTTCCATGGAACTTTGAACTTCGTAGCTTTGTTGATAGAAATATTAACTTCAGTAAAGTTTGAGGGATTATATAATTTATCAAAAAGGATGTGTCGCAAAAAATGCTTTTGAAATAGCGGTTAAAAGGTATAAATGTTTAAACTAACAGCTAATGCTATGTTTTAAAATGCTGCAATATATATATTTATTTATTAGAATTTAGGTGTTGAATACTGGCCCACCCTCCCGTCAAACTCCAAGTCCCCTTTTGCAGAGTATCCCTCTGGCAGATACCTCCGTTCCAATGAACCGTGGAAAAGCGTCCAGTTCCAGAGCACATCCACCTGCTCAACCATCTACAGGTCATGGAACAACAAACAATTCAAACGCCAGCAATGTTCCGAAACCTGCATCGGAGGATCCCAATCAACTTCGTCAAAATAGGAAACGACCAGCCCCTTCAAATTCCAGTGGAGTGGAGTCAACGAATTTAAACTCGGTTCCACAAAACTCCCAACTGGAATTTAATGGAGGAACCCTTTATGTGCCTCTAGATGACAGAGAGAATTCAGATTTTATGTGCTCCATTTGCATGGAGTATATGACGGAGCCTACCATCACGCACTGTGGTCATACCTACTGTCAATCATGTATAACGAAAATTATGAAGGACGACTCAAGGTGTCCGAAATGTGGAACTCATATTTGTAAAGAGAAACTAGTTCCAAATCTTGCTTTAAGTGATGTCATGGCAAGAGCAAAAAGAGCGAATGTGAAGGCAGTCAGAGCGGAAGTGTTTGAGTCGGCTTTAAACGTTTCTCAGAATGCAACATCCCCTCCAGAAGATATTGTAAAGTTGTTGACCGCTGTAAATTATGATAATCTAAATCTAGGAGATTTAGACAGGTTGCTTCTGTTGTTGCATAGGAGGAGAGAGATTAAAGCTTCAGATGACGAGGAGTATAAGAAAAAGTTGCTCCAGGAGTTCCTCGCACAACTTTTGAAAGTGAAGTCTGCGCAAATTGAGCAACTTCAGAGAGAACAAGCGTTAATTAATTGGGATATTTCTTGTTTACGAACGAATTCCTCTTCAGACGTGACCATCCCAACTACAAGCAAAGACGTGGGGATGGAAAGTTGCTCAAGTTCCTCCACAATCGGTTTTAATACTCAGCCTTTACGAAATGTCGACTTGGAACATCAGTCCTTATCAGCGAGAAAGAAGCGAATGTACAAGCATGTTGATGAACTAGCTCAAGTATATTTTGACGTTAGGAATTCCGACACTTTTGATAACAGGACGTATGATGCCACAGTGCCGAATGGACAGGGGCAAATGGAAGGGGAGGAAATGGAAGTGCTAGACAACTTTGGGAAAACTTTGTCACACATTACACAGTACCATGGCTTGAAGCCTTTAGCAACTCTATCGTATAGTGCTGATATGCTTTCGAATTCTAACATTGTATCCAGCATTGAGTTTGACAAAGACAATGAGTTTTTTGCTATAGCTGGTGTAACAAAAAAGATTAAACTTTTCGAGTACGTTAACGTGATAGGATCTTCTGTTGACATTCACTGCCCTAGCGCCGAGCTTTCCTGCAACGCGAAAATTAGTTGTGTGGCATGGAGTAATTATTATAAGAATAGTTTGGCAAGCTCAGACTATGACGGGTGTGTGTCCCTCTGGGATGTTTGCACTTCATCAAGAGTTCGGTAAGATCTCATTAAATAAAAGTTTAAAAAATTAAAATTCCCTAAGCATAATGCTTGTATTTTTTAAAATAAATGAATGATTGCATTACAGAAGTCTGACAGAACATGAAAAACGTGTTTGGAGCGTAGATTGGAGTAATGGTGATCCCCGTCTTCTAGCGTCAGGTTCCGATGATTCCAAAGTTAAGCTCTGGTCAACAAACACGGAGCGCTCCATAGCAAATTTAGAAGCAAAGGCAAACGTCTGTTGTGTTAAATTTTGCCCAGAAAGTACTTATGTGATAGCCTTCGGGTCAGCGGACCACTGTGTCCATTACTACGACTTTAGAAATCCAAGGGAACCTCTAGGCGTCTTGTATGGACACAAAAAGGCTGTAAGTTATGTTAAGTTCGCATCGAAAGATGAGCTCGTTTCCGCATCTACCGATAGTAATTTAAAACTATGGAATTTGGATGAGTCAATGAGTTGCATTCGCTCATTTACCGGTCACATTAACGAAAAGAATTTTGTTGGATTAGCCACAGATGGAAATTATATTGCCTGTGGCTCGGAAAACAATTCCCTTTACTTATACTACAAACATTTGCCTAAGCCTTTATTTCATTTTAAGTTCGAAAATCATAGAAGTATTCTTGAAAGACCGAAACAAGACGAGAGTCCGGAATTTGTTTCAGCAGTGGCTTGGAAAAAGGGTTCACCTGTTGTTGTGGCAGCTAATAGCCAAGGAGCAATTAAAATTTTAGAACTCTTTTAATAAAAAAATAAAGCTTCTCAGGCTTACTATAAACTTATGTAATAATCTAGGAAAAGACAATGCGAAAAAAAGATAACACAACGCCTTTACTTTTTTAATAATCGTTATGTATATATTCCTAAATAAGGGAAGTTACTTCATGTATAGTAAATTACTAACTGAACAATTAATCAATTATTTTAAATGTTTTATGGTTGTGTATAAAATTAATTGCAATTTCAAATAGACAAGCAAATAATGAAATTAAAGAATGGTTTAATTATACTGTTAGCGAATGTAGATAGTTAGTAAATAAAAAATAAATTTATTCTTATTATTGTGTAACAATAAAAAATAACTGAAAATAAAGGCTGTTATAAAATTTAAGCGCCTTAACAAGCTGAGAATAAAACTATTAATAATAAAAACTTTGAAAAGCTACGTAATTTAGATTTTAATATTTTTACTCAAGTAGGGGTATTATTAAATTAAGAAAAACTTTCAAATTGATCTACGAAAAATTGCAACAATAAAAAAAATAATTTCACACTATTGCCTTTCTTTAAAAAACTTGTTAAAAATATTTGGTTTTATTTGTTCTTTTTAGAAATTGACAAAATTATATGATTGTATATTTATTATTGCATAAAAGGTAAAATATTTCAACACTACACGAAAGATTTTTATCTGTTAACCTTCGGTTTTAAAACTGAAAGTTTTGTTGTTTAAATTGTCAACAATTTCAGACTTCCATGTTATTACGAAAAAAATCATTAAGATTTGAAAATAAAGATGATGGAATTTACATGAAAATGTAAAATGCTTCCATCCGTTTCAATTTAACTTATTACGAATTCACTGTTCTCGTTTCATTTCGTATTATTTCATTGATATATTTTAATTTACATCCGTTAACAAAAGGTATGCAATTGCGAGTTTTTCGGTTGCTGAAATGATTAGCATGGGAAATAAATCAGACAAGGTTTAAACAATGCGTTGAATCACAATACTCATAAAATCACATTTATTATAACAGTTCTAAATGTCATATAATTTTTTATTAAAATATTACATTGCACAATGCTGTTTTCTTCGATTGCAATAATTTTACTTATTTCAAATACTCTGAGTCGAACTTGAAGAGAGCATATGAAGAGTCAACGTTGGGATCACTGACAATATCAGACAGGATCCTGAGGTTATTCGCCAAGTGCTTAATACGAACAACGGAATTGTGATGAAGGCGTTCCGCCAAGAAATCAGCAAACTATAAAAGTAGTAGAAAAAGCAAAATTTAGAAAAAATGGCATAAGTGGCTGGGATGTATGCAATTATACTTAAGTAAAGCATAACACTAATTTTGATACCTCAGCATCATGAGGAACTCCCGATCCATGATTTGCCAAATGAGCCAAATGAGTGGTTTTGGTTGCTGTGCGGCGTTCCATATCCAACGCCCGGCTAAGAGCCTCCACTTCCTTCAACTGGTATTGCGTTGTGGCATCTCCGGGTCCAGGCATCTATATTTTGCAAAAAATGTCGTACATTTAATTAACAGATTTAAAAGCCAATTGGTTATCTTATTGTGTTAATGCATTCGTACATCAATTTTGAAGTCATTGACCAAGTTTCCTCCACGCTCGACCAAGTGGATGAGGAGGGAAATACCTTCATCCCAATTGGCATCCGAAAGCTTATCAAAGTATGCTGCAAACCCTGGTCTATTGTACTTCCAGTCTTTGAAGTGGCTTGCCTAATGGGTTTTAAATCAATCATAAATATAATATTCTGAACCTTAACATTTCTGTCATGTTCATAAAGTCTAAATATGCATACAAGTAGCAAATACTCAAGGGATGTTTTCAAGTGTCTAGCGATCAAGTCGTTCGTATCACCATTCACCCTTGGAAAAGCTCCCCATTCCGGTGTACATTTACTCTGGTCATAGGTTAATGCTGTATTACATAAAAACAAATATTTTTAATTGCTTGATTTGCTTGCTTACTTTTCTAATTTCATATTTAATAGTATTTTCTTACAACTGCCAGTGCACTGGATATTATCAAAACATGGAGATGATGCACCACTTCCCATCGCTACCCCCATAAACCCCACCAACACGAGGAAAACAACTTTTTCCATTTTGAGGATTTTGTGATTTTCACCACTTGCAAAAACTTTTTTGTGAATTTATTCACGCACGTGAAAATAAAAAAATTCTTGTTACGGTCTCTCCGTCTCTGTCAACTAAATTTGACTGAATTGTACCTCACTCTTGTTTCATCGGCGAGAAAACCTTTGTGAAATCCCTATAGATAAGTACTTAACACTTATTTAACGAATACACATGGATTATTTAATGTAATTGTGAACAAGGCGTGCACGTATACACTCGAATGATAACGATATTAAAATTGATTGACAGACAATTCACAAAAGTTGAATCATTCTCGCAAGCCAGTAACCCTGATAAAAACTGTTAAATATTTGCTCTCTGGCTTAAATAATAATACCTAAGGGATACTTTTTACTCAATTGGCTTCTTAGCGCAAATACCTATTAATTGACTAATTTGAGCTTAACCACTTTCAAGAGTCGTAAGTGGAGTGACATAATAAAATTATTTTTCAACTTTGGAAAATGTCCAGTAACAAATTTGTTACATTTTCATAAAACTTTCAAGTGTCCGTCTGCCGATATATGAACAAAGAACAATTAAAACTGGATATGTATGATTCACGTTTATAAATTTGATAATTGGACGATAGGCTGGATGTATTATTTTTCTAAATTGTGCAACCTCAAACTTATGTCTTTGTGCATCTCACAGAGCTGGTTACTATCTAGATGGAAAACGTTTCATGAGTCTTCCTCACTAAACAACGAAACAAACAAGCTTGTAAAAATAATTCCATTTGACTTTTACATTAGCTGAAAGAAAAGACAAGCTAGGGAGTCAGTGAATGAGGGTATGCGATAAGATATGAAACTTAAACTGTAGAAATAGACTTTGACTGATCTCATACTCCACAACATTTATCGTCACTCCACCATTGCAGATATATAACGTGGAGCTTTTTTGGATGGAAAAGAAAACATAATATTATACAAGCAAGCAGGCTTGTGCAATTATATTGCGAACAAAGAAGTTGAACACATAATAGAATGCAAAAGGCGTTATTTGTGTAAGTAACTTTCGCCTTATTTTGTAGACTTCCACCTTTTCCTACAGTATTCGGCATTAGGTTAAGAAAGAGGAAACGAACAAATAATGCTATATCTGTATTAACTTAAAACTAAAGCAGTTCTTTAAACATATTGCATGGAAAATGGTTGTAAATCTTAGAGATTTTGAGGCTTTATCTTGTGTTAATGAAATTTGTTTACTTCCTTTTTAATGTATGCGATCTACTTTATTTAAAAAGGAAGTAAATTTAAAGGTCGAAGGTTGACAAAGTTTGATTTAAGACAACAAAAACACATTTGCATGGATAGAAATTCTGCATTTCACAAAAGTTAGTCATGCATAAAATTCATAACATTTTCTTTAAAATTATTACCATTTCTACGCACGATTTTTGATTACTCATAAACCATTAAAAAATCTTGTCATAGCAAAAAAGCTGACAATTTTCCCCTGAAATACAAGGAACTATTTTATTTTTTAGAAGTAATGTTTTTTGTCTTTGTATTGTCGTTTGCTTCCTTCCAAACTGTGTAACTACGCATTTAATATTTGCGTCTTATACAGACAGCGAAAACAATGAATCACGCGATGAGTTAGGTTCATGGTAAACTTTGAAACTGTTTCCAAGAATGCAACTGTGCAGTTGCGACTTGCGACAATGCTATCTTTAGAAATATAAGCGAAGGATGAAATAAGGAATGAAATGCAATCGCAAATGCAATGCAAGAATTTTGTTATTCAAAAACTGCGTTGCAGCAGTTACAGCAAACATAACGGGTTACGTTTTACGTATATAGCTTGATTTGCCAAGATTTGCAAAAATAACGTGTTTGCTATGTAAAATGAAGCAGTTTTTGTAATTTTCGAGTTATAAACAAATAATAAATTGGTTATTTACATCTCCAAACTAAACGTAAACCTTTTCAATGCTGAGCAAGCAGTTTTAAAAGATGGGTCATGTCATAACGTACATGCAAATTAAAAAAATGATGTAGAAAAATACAACCAATTCCAGTATTTGTTTTAAATGATGATTAATGAATCAAGTTATGCACAATCATAATGCACATTTGAAAATGAATTTGACCAATACAAATACGGAAGCTGGATCATGAGCTTAGCTCATGTCAATTAATCAACAGTTTTATGGAAAACATCCTATTAATAGATCATATTTCTTATAGATGCTGGGGATTAGCTAATTATAATTATAATTAACGAGGAAACTGCGAAATAAAATAATTCAGGGACAAAAATAATGGATAATGGAATCTTTCGGCAATCTTTTAAATCTTTTATGCCTCTGTATACTGAGCATTTTGTACTTCAAATATGGAAAACCAACTGAAGGACTATGACAATGATACTGATGATGATGGCAAGATGGTTCACTTCAATTTTTTAATTAATCTTGATAAAGACCACTTAAAAGGTTTAATATAATATTTTTTCTGAATTTCAAATCTACGGGCATGGTAGGATCGTGTTCAAAATAACAAGCGTCATTCTATTTTCTACAACGTATATGATTCTTGTAAAAGTTAGACTGGGGATGACAAAATAATGAATAAACAAGAACAAAAAATATGAAATGTATCGAATTTCATATATCTTGTATCTCTTATCATACTACATATATATGCATCAAAGTCGTGTATTATTTCATGTTCACCATGTGAACTTTGCTCCTTTTGGAACAAAGAATGAATTATAATTCTCTTTCATACACTTAGAAACTCAAATGGTTATAATATATAATGATGGTCATGTGAAAGATAGATGTATCCTGTTTTGTATTAAATGTTGCCCTAATTTGAACATGACTTTTTTCGGATATATGTGACTAATTTTATGTTATATTGTGTTTCAACCAATCACACATTACCCCAGTCTTTTGTCAAGTTTTTGCTTTACAGAATCATGTCATTACTGTTTATTTTAATATTTAATCAAATTGACAACATGATTGTATGCAGTAATTTTCTTAATTCAGCAAAAATTGGATGTTTATCCAACATAATATTTGCACAACATCGTGTTGACTTGCTATATTTTACTTGAAACATTGTTTTTACAACATATCGAACAACACCCCTAAATTATAAAACGAAGTAGGTAGTTGTTTTTCTTTTTATTTACTACTACCGTGAAATGTACTAGCACTTTTGACATTTTGAACTCTTCGCAATGATCTTTCAAACAATGTTGACTTACCGAACTCCCGGATCAAGACATTGGAACGGTTAAAACGAACATGAGGGAAAAGTAAATGGCAAACGTAAAACTGCATATTATATGTAGGAGTAAGCAGGATGCAAAATATGCAAGTGAGTAATGGAAAATTAATAGCATAATATACTAATAACATACTCTAGCATAGCCACATTGAGACAAACCGTTGTAAACAGATTGGTACTTCCATTTCCACATTTCATGAATTCTGAAATATCACATATCGCTTAGGTTTATAAAGAGAACTTTAAAGTTTTATTACTTTCTTGGAGTTGTCGTATGTTGGGTGTGGAAGACTGACAAATAATTCTCATTGACAAAACGTAAATAAAAGTAAAGGAGAATAAAGAACTTGCATTTCACTAATTCTTGTCATTGTCAGTAGTTTTAAACACATTTTTGCTTTCTATAAAGCTTACATTAGGATTCTTTCTCTATGTCTAACGCAAAGTTGAGCATCAGCACAGAAGACAAGCTCACTGGCGTTCCTCGACGCATTTCCATATTCAATATCCAGCTCACACAGAGGGATCATCATTCCCACAACGGCTTTGCTTTCTTATCAATTACATCATCAACAAATAAATCGACAGCAGAAGGAGTAGACACTCCACATTTTATATTGTAAATTCAACTTTGTTTCGCAGGACTGGACTTGTGTTTGGATGAAAAATTCATCCTTTGTCTTGTTCCGATAACAAGCTCATCACCACCACTTCAACTGACAAATAGCCCATGACAAAATTTGTTATCGAAAAAAATAAATTCAAGTACTTTTGTTGCTTCCCGATATACAGGTTGACTCACTTCTAACTTACTTGCTCTCAGCGTGTGATACACAGACAGAGAATTTAGAATCTCAAGATAGTGAAAACTCATGTTTATTAGCGTTCTTATTTTTAATGCTTAGCAATACAATCCTTACTTATCGTTTTATTGTTTGATAAGACAAATTACATAAAAATATATTGACAAGGGAAGTGCTTGAACAGGGTAGTCATAACAGTTTAAGTTTAATTTGTGATATAGTTATGAAACCAATCAAAAGCAACATTTTTGCTCCTCCTCTCTCCCGACTTTCTTTATTTTTGTAACGTGCATACGTGCAGAATTAATCACCGAGCGAAATTTGTTGTCAGTGAATTCCAGCGGTTTCATAAGTCAGATCAAAAGTTTGTGGAAAGGACAGAACAATAAAAAAAACTTTAATTTGTCAAGTGGGCAAAGAGGTAACACGCTTGATTGCAAGTGTTATAACGATTTGATTGCGATCAGTGCCTAGACTGAAACAGTGGAGGTGAAAACTAACAGGAAGAAAATTTAATTCTCGTTACATTCAATACAACAACAATGTATGGAAAATTAGCATTTGTTGCGGCTGCATTTCTTGCAGTTGTCCGAGTTGGGGCAGAAGGAGACAGTCAATGTAAGTTTTAAAATGCTTTAAATATTGAAAGTTATTAGTTTCCAAGACGATGGAGTTTAATTATGCTTTTGAAATGTCTGATAGGTTGGGTGACCCCACCGGAAAGCGTTACAAAATTGAATTGGCCGGATATGAAACTTAATTGCGTTACAGAGGTTAAGTCTCATATCAAGAGGGAATTGGAAGCGTCCGTCACTTACATTGCAATGGTAAGAAAAATGGTTAGTTTTTTGCAGGCATATTTACGATTAAAATGTTAATATACTTAATATTTTAGGGGGCTCATTTCCTGAACGCTGCCAACTTCCGCCCAGGTATCGCACACATGGCCTTGAAACACGCTAACGAAGAGAGGCAGCATGCCAAGGCTCTGATGGAATACCTTTTGATGAGAGGAGAAAGCATTACTAAGGACGAGATCCCTTTGCTTGTGAGTAAATATAAACATTTAATAAGTTCATGAAGTAATCAGATTTACAGCGTTTCGTATTCATAACAGAAACCTGTCTCGACTAACTGGGATAACGTACTCCAAGCCCTCAACACAACTTTGAGCATTGAGAAGGATGTCCGTGACTATTTCAAGAAAATCATTTTCACTTGTGAAGGTGGAGAGGACGCAGATCATAGCGACGTTGACTACCATGTAAGTTAAATATACACAGTGTCTCATTTCAGGTATTGAGGGTTATTAAATTATTTTTGTTTATGATTTATTTACTCAGATTTCCGATTTTCTAACCGGAAACTTCCTTGAAGAGCAACATCATGGAGTCCATGAGATTTCTCAATTGATGATTAATCTTGGTAGACTTATTGAGAAATCTGGAAATGCTGCATTTGCTGAGATTGAGTTTGACAGAACTCTTGTGAAATAGGCATGAATGGAATTTGTGCTTTATTTTAAGGTGGCTGAAATGAAAGTATTTTGCTGTGAATATGTTATATTGATGCGATAAATGATGCAATAAATAGATTTCTTTCAAATGTTGTAAAAATTTACTCCATGTATTATCGTTATGAAATTAATGTTGTCATATTTTGTATAGTAAGAGCATGGAATAGTAATATATTTAATTTCAGAAATTGTTCATCAAAATACAAGAATTGCGATATAAATTGTGAAAGTCTTGGCATCTACGAAATATATTGCATACAATGTACAATTTTTGCAGTTTGCACATATCAGTTTAATCAAATACTTGCTAACTTGTTGTAGAACGCTTAAATTTCTAAAGCTTTGCCTTTCCATTTCCAGGAATAGAAGCATTGGGGGCACTTGCAGGATACAAACCTTGACGTCTCTTCCAAGTTGCTACGTTGTCGATGGGTATCTAAACAATCATTATTTATTTTTGTAAGAAGGTAATATTTCAAAAGGTGA
Source organism: Lepidocyrtus fimetarius (assembly GCA_036507315.1). Classification (NCBI taxonomy): domain Eukaryota; kingdom Metazoa; phylum Arthropoda; class Collembola; order Entomobryomorpha; family Entomobryidae; genus Lepidocyrtus; species Lepidocyrtus fimetarius. The sequence continues at coordinate 88,756 of JAANSO010000003.1, read as the reverse complement.
TACATAGAAAATGAGTTTTGCGTAGTTACCTGACCGGGAATAGGTGAAAACTTATCACCTTCCTTTGGACCAGCACCACCCTCAGTCATTGAAACAACGTGAATACTCAACCGCTTCTTTTTGCTTGAAGCAGAGCCCATGGTTTCCTTTATATATCATTTAATAGTTATTTTATTTATGTGATCATACGGTGCTTTATTTCAATTTCAAAGACTTTTATATATTACCGCAAAGAACTCCTGAATATCTTTTAAGGTGACTGTGTCTAACTCTGCAAGCTCTACAGCTTGTCTCTCAAAGTTGAATAGTTGAAGGGTAATTTCGTTCCATAACAAATTCGCTCGATCAATCATTTTCTTTGGTTTTTCAGATTTACGCACAAATACAGCAGTTCTGTGCTGAATAAATTCTTCTTCAGTCATTTTGGTCAGAATTTCCTGGAATGGTATCAACAACATTTTTACATATTTGGTTTGGTTTATGTAACAATAACGAATATGCTTTAAAGTATGAAATAAAACCGTACTTCGAAATTTGCCAGAAAGTTGTCAATTCTTTGTTCCACGTAAATTGGATGTCGATCAGATTGGACAAGAAATTGAATTCCCTGAGTACCATGAGATTTACGAACCCCAGTGAACACGATATAGCCAAGTTGCTCTTTTGTTCTAAGCTGATTAAAGCAAGGCTCATTGGCGATATGTTCCAATAGTTCAACAAGAACATTCGGGCGGGTGCCTTGAATTCCAGTTTGGTAAAGTACAGCGGCACAGGAACTCAAATGTGTCTTATGTTGGGATTGATAAAGATGATTTGTGCCTTTTGGTAGAATTATTTCACGTAGGCGGCTTGTTTGAGAAGGCAACAAGGGAAGAGTTCCTTTGAGCTGCAAATGTTTCTCACAGTTTTCAACGAGATCTGTTGCTTCCTTTTAGACAATTTCAGCACAAATTAAAATTTCTTAATGTAGAAGTACGCAACATATAATTTCGTCACTAGTAAAAACCATCTTTAATACTTACTGAGGCCGTGATGTTGCCATATACCAACCACTCAAACTTTACTTTTTTTGTAAATTCATTGACAAACTCATTGAATTTCTCCAGCGTAACATCTGAAACAATATAATACTTGATGGAATACGCTTGTGGTTAATGTAAAGGTATTTAAGTATACTGCCTGATTTTTGTACGTACCGTCCATTGCCTCGAGCAATTCTTGATTAGACCACCGTTTCTAAAAAAGTATAGCAATGATTAAAACATTTAAATATTTGTAGATACACTGCACTCAATTAATATGATACTAAAAATATCATTTAAACGTTACCTCTCTTAGGAGATAGGTCATGTAGTAAGATGCATGAGAATAAGGCTGCTCCTCTTCCCAATTTTTTAGGGTCCTTAAGTAGAAATCTTTCAATACTTCGAATCGTTGTGGATCAACAGCACAGTCAACAATTTTCTCCATTACACGGTTTAATAGCAGTCCCAATTTGTGATCGTAACCATTGACCACAATCTGTACATAAAAATGATTGGGTTATGTGAGACAACATATAAACCCGTTATCTAAATGCAGAAAAAAGATTTTTTAAATTAAAATTACTAAAAACCTTACTTCTATTCCATATACGGAATCAACAATCATATAATGGAGCCCAGCAACACTTGCTGCATAAGAATATTCGGTCAGTAAATCTTTAACAACGGCTACGAACAAATGGTTCAAATTTGTCTTTAGAGGTTCCAACAATGGAAATGGGCTGCAAAAAGTAATCAAATAGGCTTAATAATCAATTCTTAACTTCGCGGGTAAAATTTCTTGCAATTAGCTTTTTCGGCAACAACTCAAACCTAAATATCTCAACACGAACTGCTGCTTTTGGCATATTATACTCGTTATCCTGTAAGTACCACAGCCTGGAAATGGGAGTCTCGCTAATAATTCGTGGAATGATTCCACGCTACAAGAATACAAATGTAGCGCATTAAGATTGAATCGTACATAATAAAAACATAACAAATTGATATCGCAATTGAAATTAACACAAATTCTTACATTTTCATCTCTTGGTTTTAAATCAAACACAGATGGTATAAACTCATTTTTCGGGGGAAGTTGCAACTCCTTATTTATGTCACACGTATTCCATTTCTGAAATTCAAACGAAAGCCAATCCGTTTTTTAAAAATCTGACCTTTGAAGTATTTTGTGGGTACATATAATTGTACTGTATAATTAAAAAACGTCTGCTATCATTTACCTTGATGATTTCCTCGTTTAACTTCCTCAGATTGTATTTCACACCATACCATTCTTCAGCAAGTTCAGTTTTATCCGTAAACGTCTTGGAAACAACTGTGACCCTTTTATATCATATGCATACAAAACAAGATTTAATTAATGATAATTAAAAACCATATATGGGTTAGTTTGAGTAATTAACATACCGGCATTGGTCAGGCGTCATGCAAGCTAAAATTTCAGAAATTAGATCAGGCTTGAAATCTGTCAGTATATAACCTGCACTAAGGACGTCCTCCAAAGGATAGGTCTAAAGTAAAGTCATTAATTACAATTTTGGCCAAATCAAGGCATTATCTGTGAAAATAAACTAAGATAATTACATGCATCTTGCTGGAAATGTGGGTGACAAAAGACTGAGGGCGTTGTTTATCTTTAAATCTGAATAGCATTGCATTCACATCCCTCATTTCCTCCCAAACCCACTTTTGCGGTCCTAAAGTGCGTAACATTTGTAGGTACTGTAATTTCAATTAAAATTCAAAATTACTACAGGAAACTTTAACTCTGAAATTAAATAAGGAGGTAGTTGTGCTAGAATTTACTTCAAACATATGGTGCACGATTTGGTCAGTATTGTTGAGACCATCTGGGGTAAGATCAACCGCGATCTTAAAAACTCCAAAGCCTCTAGCAGGGACATGTGAGCCAGCTTCCAAATGGTTTACCCAATTTTTTTCTTTTAGAAAGGAATGCAGACTTCCAGCTCCTTCATGACCAATTAAGTGAGAAAGATACCCTTCCGACTATACAACAACATTAACGTCAGAAGTCATTCAGAGATTCACATTGCTAAATTTCAATTCTTAAAATTCATTTTTCATTATGGTTTACCGATGATTTGTATTCCCCGGTGGTATCAGGAATAGGAAAGATCACAGAAAGCTGCCTATTGTCCTTGATTGGAACCATTTCAATTTTAGTTTGAAGTTCATTAACCCCATAAGGGTTTTCAGACCACACTGGAGCAGTTACATTTCGATTTTCCACGTCACTAAACAAAGATTCCACAAGTTCTTGAAGTTCATCCAAAGACTCTGACCCAAGTACTGCAAGAGACATTATATTCGAAGAGTAGTGTGAATGGTGAAATTCCAATAGTGCAGATCTAACATCAATATTTCTTTCCTTTGGTCTGATCCAAAGTGTTTCCTTGTTTCCTAAAGAAATTGATCCAAGAAAAGAATTTTCATGAGTAATAGTAAATAGCCATATTAATCAATATTACTGTCAGTATATGTACCAGTTGCAAATTTGGAGTAGGGATGCTTCGGATTTGCCGTCCCAACTTCCATTTGATGACTCCTCCATGGATCACTTGGAATATTCTTTTCATGTTCAGAGTGCACAGCGTTCACTTCCCTCTCAGTCGCGGATTCAGTGAATAAGGGCGAAATGAAAAATTGAGAAAATCTAAAGTGAGTAAAAACGTTCGGATTATTTTATCACTCAAACTCACAAACGTCGACTAATACCAACAATTACCTATCCAGTGCACCCTTCAACGCTGTTGGAGATACATCAAAGTAATAGTTTGTATGATCCCTCGCCGTGTACGCATTGGAACTACCACCATTTTCAGCCAAATATTTAGAATAGTCATTTTCCTCCGGGTATTTCTCTGTTCCCAAAAACAGCATATGCTCCAAAAAATGAGCCAAGCCAGGCAGCTCAGTCGGATCATTCATAGACCCTACAATTATCGATTAAACGAATTACTACACTAGAATCAATAATCAATCTTTATAGCAAACAATATCAACTGTCTATTTCATTTCTGATGACTCACCAACAGCGACGGAAAGGGAAGCAGCAGACTTATCAGTTTGAGGATCACTCACTAAAAATACTTTCATAGAATTGGGTAAGACGACGCCTCGGTACTCCCTCTTGTCCAAAGGGGACTTGACAACGTCCGAGACGGTTGTGCTTGCCGAATTCATATTGATGACGTGTACACTAACAGTAGCTACTTCTGAAAGTTAAAGAAAACGTTAAAATCTTTTAAACTAGACCGTCTGAATTTTGTGGAATGAATCAATGAAAAAGCTAACTACTAACTACTAGTAGTTTCAAGTTTTAACTAAAATATTAATTAGGTATATACAATCAACAGCATATGAATATAATTAATTGTTAACTAAAATAAAATTTTGCTTAATTTAAATTAAAGTGTGCTTAACCATTCTACTATGTCAATTACATAGATAATTCTAACTGTCAACTAATTGTACACTGTTAATAAAATTAAATCCATAACAACTATCCAACTAATTCCGTTGGTGCATTTAAACTCACAAAATAGCTTAAAATACCCAATTTTTTAATTACCCTTTTTTAATTTTGTTTGCTACAATTAAAATTATAATTGTTGAATTAAAACTTACATAAAAAGGGTTTAAATGACAACTTCCATATTTAAAAAACAATTGTTTAAAGGGCAGAAAAGGGTTTAAAACGAGTGTCAAAAAGGAAGAGGCATCAGCTGGGGCAAAATATTGATAAAAGCTCGGCTCTGTGCGGGCCAAAAGGAATGAATGGGAAGCAGTGGCAGTGGCAGTGGCTGTGCCGTGTTGATTTCTGAGTGGACGCGCAGCCACAATTGCTAAACACAGACGAGCCAAAACAGCAACCTTCTCGTTCCTCTGCGCAGGCGGAAGAGTCGGATTTTCCCTTCCGTCGATGACATTTCGATCAACTCACCGACTTAATTAAAGCTGTGATGTGGAACTTTAATGTGACAACTCATCCATTTATGCTCTCAGCACTATTATGCTTTTTATGTTATGCTTGGTTAATAAATTATGCCGTTATATATAGGTTTTAAGTATTTTATTGTATTCATACACATCAAGAAGCATTAAAAGTTTATGGTCTCTTCCACACAATGGTTCATACAATATTTAAGTTTTGAAGTATTTCTTACAATCTAAACCTTTGACTTAACGACAAGCATGCATTAGAACATACACAATTAAATTATTAAATCAACAATTTCTTAAAAATGAGGCATAGCCTTCTTAGGCTTTCAATAATAAAGCTTGTACAATATTAAAAACTTGTAAAAACATTGCGGAATGAAATTGAACTGGGAACGGTTCTAGTTTTTAGCGTCCAAATTAGACAATGCAATAAATACGAGTTAAACCAAAATGTTTTAAAAATTTTTAAAGTTTAGCATAATTTATGCTTGTGCCTAAAATTATTTATTTCATTAGTTTATTGAGTAGAAAAGGCCTACACATGCAAAACTCACTTCAGTCGTTGCCCATCCAAATTCTCATTCGTTCATTATTTATCGTTGTCCAACGCTTACATTTCCAACTAGAAAAGCTTGGAATTGAGAAAATAGATTTGTTATTATCGTTGCTTAACAACTATCAAAAGGCATCGTATCATATAGTAAAGTTATGGTAGACTATTTTATCTTTTATCATGCATACAGTCAATTTTTTAAACTTGAAGGAAAGAAGACTTTAAAATTCATATCAATCTATAGTTTCAGACATTAACAGTTCCATTTTAGACCCTTTCATTGGAAATGTTTGCAAAGACTTTGTCTTTTCCAGTCTCTACAAATGGAATTTTTTGGTTAAAATTAATAAGTTTGAAACCGTCTAAAGGCAATTACTTAAAACTATAAATAGAAGCATACAGTTGAAATTTTATGTCTAAACTTTGCATATCTGATTTATCGATACAATTAATATCATGTGACTGGAATAGAATATAATAAATATCATCCCTGTAACTTGCTGCACTTGCTTCCATCATATGCTTATCCTACTAGCTTTATTTGTACCAATCTATTTCTAGAAATCTACAATCTATTTGAAAATTGCATGCATTTGTGGTCCAGTTTTCCAGAGATCGTGCATTTTGTTTTTAATTTAGGTAGCATGTATAATATTAGGTTAAAAATAAATTGCATAAAGAGCATGCAGATACATTCGGATAAAATGACATTGAGAATTGACATATGAGTTATTATTCTAACTGCTTCATTTTAAAAGCAAACGTTATTTAAAGCGTATATAGACCAGTGCGCAATATTTTACACGTCATTATTAATATAAATAAGTAATTATATTATCATTGTCGTCATTAACAATATCAACTTAAAAATTAAAAACACAAATTTAAAAATGGAGTTTGACTTGATAAATAAAGGAACTAAAAATAGTTAGTCATCCTGAAACAAATCAAATAAAACAAAAGCAAAATTAATAAAATGAAAAATAATTTTAAAACGTAAATAGTGGTTTAATAGTTTAATAACTTTAATTTTTTTCTACCCATTCCTCTTCATCTACGCCTTCCATATTATCTTGTTCGAGTTGAAGATTCAAGGGAAGTTTGTTCTTGATTGCTTGCTCCAACTATGATGTAAAAAATCAATAAAGGAATAAAAACAGAAACATTATTACCCAGAAACTGTATGTATATTAGTATATTGAGCACCTTTTCCTGTTGCTTTTTTGCTCCATTGGTGACCATTGAAGTTCCAATCTGGGCTGACAAGGGGATTGTAGCGGGGGTTGAGGTGTTGTTAGCCTTTCCATTGGTTGCTTTCATGCCATTTTCCGTTGATTCTCGATGTGCCCCTGTCACGTCTCCCACTTAACATAACAGATATAAACCGAGTTATAAAAAGTAATGTACGGGCTGCATGCATACCGTATATTTCCAAACAAATTAAACTTTACTTACAAGATCTCATATATTCAGGTTTCAAACTAATCCGTTTGGCACAAACGTTACTGCCATTTGCCCAATCATCTGCGCTCATTGTTGGCTCCCATAAGACCCTTGTCGGCGGAAACAAGTCATCTTGAAAATACTCACTCTGTCAACAGAAGAGATTCATGAGTGATTGATTATACAAATAACAATATGTGTAAATATCTTTAAGGACGACATGTCGTACTTTTACACGAGGAACCGTGAATGACCAAGGTTCTATAACGACTTCAGTCAGTCGATAAGCTTTAGCAAATTCCACATTCTGAACCTCGCAAGCATTCTTTTTTAAGAATGAAATACCCTGATGGGCTCCACTACAACGATGTGGGCTTAAGGGGAACAAATATGGTGATGTTTCGATAACATCGTAAGCGAAAATTGTACTGTCTCCCTAGGATAATACAAAAGTTTTATAAAAGTTAGATAACTTAATCATAATTAAGATAACATAATGTGAATATCCCCTCAGAAAAGTTTTTAATACTTACTCGACCACTAAGAAAGAGAACAGAACTGTCCTCGTCATAAAATGGAACCAAAATAGCGGGGGATACATCCAATGACACAGTTGTGACTTTTTTAAGATCAGCAGCATTGTACATATGAAGTTGCCTTTCAGATGACCTATCAAATCCAGCAACAACCAAATATTTCCCATCCAAAACGAATGTCACCCTTCCACCACGAACACCAGGTGGACCCTGTCCTACTGCAATGGGTTCCACACTCTCTCTGGGATCATACACTCGAACTTTGCCATCTTTCGAAGCCGTAGCAAACCTTTGGCCACATGGACTCCAGGCAAAACAAAACATTTGGATTTGATAGCATGGAACCAAGACGATTTCTTCCTGAGCTTCTAAATTCCAGATTTTTATTGTCATGTCGTAGGAGCCCGTAGCAAGAACATCCTTTGCAAGGGGATGAAATCGAACAAAGTAGATTTTTTCTGCATGTGCTGGAATTGTGAATTCTGCTTCATTCGTTTGTTCTTTCAGTCCTCCAGGGGGGATGTGCCAGACCCAGAGTTTTCCAGAATCATCACCGACAGCCAAACGAGTGTTGTCAAAAGGATCCCACATGAAGTCCATTACTTTACTTCCGTGCACTAATGCGGGAATCACCCCGTCCGTTTGCCTTCCTGGCTTACTTAATTCAAATATGGCAACTTTTCCACCTGGAGTATTAAGTGGTACCGCAACTCGCTCAGGATTCGCTTAAGGAATGACAGATAAGTTTCAAAAGTTAATTGCATGGTTCATTTTTACTTAATTTAAAATCATTAAAAAAATTTACTGACTGACTACCTTGAATCAGTTCACTTTCCCCAGGACATGTTGTACTTATGTTTCGTAAGTTTTCCAAATGCATCTTCTTATGGAGTGGAGTTGCTTTATAATTTCTGTATTTGGACACTTGTCCTATAAAATTTATGGTTATGGTTAAAATTATGGGTTTATTTGCGCGTTATAATTTATAGGAAAAAATAAAAAATAGATTTTTACCAAATACAGTATCAATTCTCTTGTTGGAAGTCGGTGGTTTTGACTGTGTTACTGTCTCTATTTTTTCTTGCTTTCGTGTGGTCTGCACAGGTTCTTGTTTCGGAGGAGTAAATTTCCTTTCCGGTTTTGCAATTGGTGCTGGACAAGGCTCTCTGTTTTCCTTTGACTGTGCATCTGTTTGTTCATCGAACCCGCTGGAGGAGTCTTCGCTACTCATAGCACAAATTTTATGATGGCTGTTAGAATGTAACGAGTGACTATTGTTTGTATGACTAGATCCGTTTCCTTCTTCAGCCGAATCCTTTCCTCCAGCTGAATTTTTCTGAAACATTTTCATTCGCTCAGCAACACTCATTTGTGGTTTTCTTTCTTCAAAGGTATCCCCGCCATTTCCTTCAGATATTGACCCATCTGCTGGAGTAGAGTCTCGATTTTCTAACATTTTACGCCTCTCTGCAGTTGACAATTGTGGGGGAGAACTTTTAGTTTCATTTCCATTAAAGGAACCAGAGTCTCTTTCTGAACTTATTTGGCTTATTTCATTATCATTGGACTCATTGTTAGTGTAGGATTGAGTATTATGATCGTTGTTGTTGTTATAAAGCCCACTTTCATTGTCATTTCTAGAGACTTGATGATCTGAAGATCCATTATGTTTATCGCCGTCTCCCAAATGGTCATTTTCAGTTGAACTTACATTGGTTTGTAAACTTGAATCAATATCCTTGGAGACGCTGTTTCTCTGAGTAAAATCAGCGGTCATTCGAGATGAAATGAACGAACTTGGTGTACGCAATACTGACGAAGTTGCATTCTAAAGAATAAAAAATTGTATTAAATTTGGATTATCTAAAAGTATATAATGATGATAGAGTGACGACATGAAAGCAGTAATTAGATTGTGATTGATTGGCTTACACTTGAAACCCGTGGCTTGGGAACTGGAAAAAACTTTCCGGTTGGAGTTGCTTCAACCAGTTCATCAGAGGAAGAACCAGACGATCCAATTGACTTCTTCCGTGGTCTTGGTTCTGGAACAGATTTCTTGTAGTTTTCTATGTCCGCAGGTGATTCAATGACCTTTGAAATTTTCTGCTCATCCTTTGCCTTTCTTTCGCTAAGCGACTCTTTGAACACTTTGAGATTGCCTCCATTTACACTAGGGTTCAAAGAAATTTTTGTGACTGTTCCAGTAAACCCATCCATCCATACTGATGCACTTCCAGTAGTGTTGGTTCCGTTGGTGTTTGGAAATAAATCTTGGTGAAAGTCTATGTAGGACTTTCTCGGAACATGAAATGGTATTGGAACGACAGAGTTTGCGGTTAATTGCAGAATTCTATTCACTTCTGTGTCCATCACCTTCAATGCTCGTTTCGGAAGAAGGCAAGCCCCTTTTGTTTGATCTCCATTGTAGCGATAACCCTCCACAAAGAAATCGTCAGATTCCGAAAATTCATAGTAGCTTATAGAGGAATCACCTCTTGCTGCTACAAAGATCATGTTTGTATCTGGATCATACAATGGCATTAATATTCCCGTGGAACTGCCAAAACTAAGGGACTTTACCGGTTTTTCGAAGGAACGCGTGTCCCATACAAACAATTGTCGCATGCGACTCTACAAGATATATAAAAACTATGAAAATATGTTTGTGCCAAAAATTTAGTTTAATTTATATTCCGAATAATGACTTACAGAGTCAAACCCACTGGTTAGGAGAAAATTGGAGTCTCCAAGCCATACAACTCTTGAATCTTTCCCATTTTCATGTCCTACAGCCGACAATGTGACAGCGTTTGCTCTGGGATCAACCACTCTTACTTGTTTATCTTTAGCACAAGTTGCTAACAGGCTTCCAGCTCTACTCCAAGACATTGACATAATTGTGTCGCCATGAAGACTTGTATCTATATCAAGGAAATATTATTCCATTCATATTTTGCATAAAAAACAAGAGTCATTTGCAAACTTCAACGTTTAAAAATGTACCATGCAAGAGTTCTTTTCCATACAAAATGTCCCAAAATTGAATAGCATTTTGAGCGGAAAAGCTAAGAAGATATTCAGAGGTCGGACTGAAAGAAACCGTTTCCACTCGACGATGCTTTGAGCTCATTACGAGCTCCGGATTAAGCAAGGAAAGATCATCGAGGCTACTGTTGTTCACCGACCACACTTTTACTGTCGAATCTGCTGAGCCAGTAGCCAGAAGACCATCCTCAAATGGAGAAAACTCAAAATCAGTGACTAAATCACTGTGGCAGTTAAGAATTGGAAGGGTTGTTCCAGAAACACCTTCTGCCTCCAACGGAACAACTCCAAGTTGAGATCCTACAACAAAATATTTATACCTGTTTATCTATATAATGCAAATATAAACATTTGAAACTGCTAAAACTCACCAGTTGCTTGAACATTGAAAGCAACGAAGGCAGCAGACGCCTTAATAAAACTTCCGGAACAGTTGTAGGATCCGACAACAAGGTCTCTTACCCACGATTCATGCTTCTTCAATTTAGGAGCAGCGTTTTTATACTTGGAGGCTTTGAATCGCCTCATCGTCTAGGTTTTACCTAAATTTAAGAACAATTCAGTTTTAAAAGTCATTAATATTTCAACTATTTCATTATGCCCGATCTCAAAAAATGCTTTTGTTCACCTTTTCAAAAAAAATTACAAACTCCCAGAGATACACAACTCCTTGGCAATTCAACACAAACCAATCCAAAACAGAAACTTGCTGATTGGTCTTCAAAAACTGGATTTAATCACACGAAACTTTCCGTCCAAGGTCAGTACAGTAAAGTCATTTATTTCATGTACACTTTAACACTTGTTTCCGGTTAATCATGTGTTGTGATTTATAATGCAAGCTATTTTGATATTTAAGAAGAAATATATGGGGATGAGGATATCACTTGGCCAAGTTGCTGCGGTCTAACAAAACAAAGTTCAACTTTCATAGTATGACTAATTTCATGTAACTTAAAAGCATATTAAGTTTCACTTCACATCCACATTAAACTCCGTTTATACAATCATCGGCATAGCTATTCCGTCATTATCGCCATCACGTCATATCTAATTTTAAGGTGTAGATATTAACTGTCTGAATCCCCTTTTAATGACAACTTATTAATCCATTTTGCATTCAGTTCATGAGCTCAATTGTCACTTCCACACTTCTGCCTTTTATTAAGTACGGAATATCCTCTTTTTTGCTGATTTTGCAAACGTAGCCAATTAAAGTAAATATGCAGGAGAGAAGGGAGAGCGGATTAGCACAAATTTAATTATAATTTACGTCCTGCCTCATCTAACCATCGTTAAAACTATATGACAACTTGAACAAGAGTTGATCCACTCCGTCTACAAAAAGCAGAACTGTCAATTGACAATGCAAATCTTGTCATTATTTTGTGTTTTGTACAGGCAAGAGCTTTCAACTCACCAGCCGACGGCTATGATGATTTTATGACGGTGATCTTGATATTGTGAACTCAAAATCTGTGACTTCTATGCAATACAAAAACCTACCAAAAAATAGTGAAAACTAGTATTTTAAGCAGAGAAAGACTTTTTCCCCTTTCGCTTTGGTTTCTGTTGTGGTTCATTTCTTTTTGGTGTTTTCTATGTAATCCTTGCTTCAGAATGAACAAAGTATATTCATTGTATGTTTTTATTCCCTGTGCGTTGTTTCTCGAGGTCTCTCAATCAATCCCCAAAAATGCGACGTTTCCCCTATCCCTATATGCACTTTGTTGTAAGAAGTCAAGGAGAGACGGAGGAAATTGCATTATGCAATAGAACCGTCAAAAGAAGGAAGGGAGGAATTTTCATGGTCGCGTCTTGGCTCTAGTCATAACGGTAAAAGCAGTAGGAAACTATGACTTTCACATGGTAACAAAATCCGTGTAAGGACAGATATATGGAGAGACGCAGTTCCTATATTTGGAAATTGTTTAAAAAGTAGAAAGGGGTGGCTGAGGTTGGTGGAGTGGAGGAGTTTCGTTTTGTAAAGGTGAAATCGAGACGAAAGCTAGGTGGCTTGCTTAGTTTTCATTGTATTCCACAGTGGAGGGATGGAGGTGGTGGGTGGATGGATAGTGATGCTTACTAGTGTTTGTATGCTCTTCGTTAGAAAATGAAATAAAATGCTTCTTTCTATCTTATACACATCTTAATTCCACGGAGAAAGATCCAACTTCTTCCAGTTTTCCTTCCAGATCCAATCTCCGATGGATTTTCCGAATGTCGCCGTGTTTGTTCATCCATGAAAAAAGGAAAACGGCAGTCTTTGTGGAGTAGGGAAAAGAAGCATCACATTGTAAAACGTGTAGACATGGCATTTGAAAAAGATCATGCAAAAATTCGGTTCAGGGCCGTGCGTGTGTGGTAACCTTGAATACAAAATATAAAGTTTGAAAAAAATATATCGGAGCATACGTTGGTGCGATTTGTTATTATTTTAATATTTTATTAAATAATTAATCTTAGGAACTTCTGATTGTAAATATCGTAAAATACAACAAATATAAATGTTAGTACACATTTGTGTAACTGTTTCTGGCACATAAGATGTAAAAACATGTTACCTATCACAAAATTCGTTTTTTGACAACTTTGGTATATATTATATATTATTTACAACCACTTTTATATTAGCAACTTTCTGTTTTATTATTTTCACAGCAATTGGCTTTGCTTGCTAATCAAATTAAATTAGCAATTCAGATTATCATATCAGATCACAGGATTTATAATTTCAATATTGGTCTTTTCATTTCATTCCTTCTCTTCTTATTCTTATGAGATTATGGTTCAAAAGCATATCCATTAAAATACTTGCAAAAACGAAACAAAAAAAATTGGGTTTACATTAATTGATTTTGCACCTTTGACTGTTTAAATGACTAATCAAGTAAGAAATGTATATTTTGTACAAATGATCATACAAATTCGGATTAAGATTTTCTTTGAATATAAATGATCAAAATGACTTCACCCCAACCTTTAAAACACCTTATTTCATTAAAACCCTTATTATTACCTAGTATCATCATTATTACTTAAAATTAAAGCTGTCTCATTATATACACTCCAATTAACTATTTAAGGTAGTAGTAAGTCACTCAGATTTATAATAGTAACAAACGTGTACCACTTCATCTTAAATGAATTATATAATGAATTAGATGTATTATGACTTTGAATTGACAAACTGATTTGGACTTTGAATTGCTATTTACCATTGAAAATGCAAATGTTTCAGCAACACAAAATATTGCAGTACTATTACTTATCAACAATTACCTAGTCTATTTAAAAGTAATTCCATATTATCGTTACTTTGGTCATAATATTCATACTTTTTGATTGTTAGTAAAAGTGGAAAGCGCAAAAGTACTTTAACTCTGCCTATGCACACTTATTGAGAAATGTCCAAAGTCGTCTTTAGTTTTCGTTTTCAGGTCTTGGTTCATTATGTCCTTCATTCCGTTCTTCACCACCATTCATTTGTAGTTGATGTACCACTCCTACGTGAGGAGCATCCTTTGATGGCATAAAAAAAGCTGACATTTCTGGTGAACACAAAGTAGTTCGTGAGCCATCCAGCATCTGTCTACTAACTTTGAAGTTTGGATTAGGAAATTCATATTCAGAGTTACGTCGAAATATACCCGGAACTGGGACGTCAACTATATATTCTGGAACCCTAAATGGGAATGTAGCTGCTGACGATGATACATCCTCTATCGTTGCCTTCATTGTTGAAGTACAAGCTGGAGTGTCATCTTTTGTACTAGTTGAAGGCTGGTCATCATTTGCTTTACTAGTTGAAGGCTGGTTATCTTTTGCTTTACTAGTTGAAGGCTGGTTATCTTTTGCAACTTTTTATCAAAAAATTAAAAAAACTTAACGTAATACAGTTACTCCAAAATTTGCTACTTCACTCACAAAAATATATTAAAAAATTACCTGAAGAATATAATTGCAGATCCGATCGTGGAGGGTCAGAATTTCCCCATGTATTTATCACGACCTCAATAGCTTCTTCCCGAGAAAGTACGGAAAGCTGTCCGGATCTATTATCCTTTCGTATTATTCCTCGTAATCTTGACAGTAGAATTTGCTCTCCCGTTGACAAAAAAGAACAAACATTAGCTGGAGACAAAGCAAATATATGCGACACATCATCAGTTCCAGTCGGCGGGAAGGAAGATGATGAAAGTAAATAAGGAAAGGCTTTCAAGGGCTCGGATTTGTTACTGTCGAAATCCCAAATCGAAAGTTCGTGTGGTGTAAGTATATTTTCCTGATCATCTACTGTAACTTCTGGCATTTTGATAGTAATAAACTGTAACTCAACTGTCGTCGACGGGGGTGGCAGCAATTCATGTTCGGCTTGGGATTGCTCAATATTTTCGTTTTGGTCATTTAAACTGCCAGTAGCCACCTTCTTAGGTTTCTGTGTACTCACATTTACCACTTCACGCTTTCTCTTGAGAGAGAGTGTAGAATCAACGTTTGAAGGATCCGATGATGGCGATTGGACGCAGAGATTTTCGTTCTTGTTTTGCGGTTCGCTTTTTTTCAGACAGTTGTTACCAAGTGAAAAATCAAACGGAGATCGCAATTTTGGAATCTGTAAAGCGACTACTGCCCTGTCCAACAATTTAATATATTTTTCAGCATCGAATCCATCAACTGTCCTTAGCAATTCCTCCCAAAAAATGTTAAAATGCAGGCTGTTTTTCATTTGTAGACAAAGTGTTTGGTACATCTCAATTATTTTAGTCAACAAAGTCTGTTCCCCAAACCCGTCCCAGTCTTCACAGTTTGAGCATTTCTTCCCTAACTGACGTTCTTTCCATTTGCAACCTAATTAAACAAATAAAAATAGAACCATAATTAATTATAATCATTATTAGATTATCATTGTGCCGCATTATTCAATGATTCATTTTTAAAACAAAACAATACGCTTTAATCAAGAGTTGGTACCTTCACATGCAAAATGGATGCAGCTTTTTGTAGCAATGACCTTCCGGTTTATTAAAATTTCTTCGCAAACGCTACAGCAGAGCAAGTCGTTTATGTCTGCTAACTCCAGCAAGAATTCGTGAAACAGTTCCACGCCATTCTCTTCGAAAAACGCTCTCGCGTATTTTAATGACAGTGAATTAACTCTCATATTCAAATTAATTAGTACCAAACTCATGGTGACAACAAATAATAATCTCTTTCTTTGAAAATAATCTGTAATGATAATTTCACCGGTTTTCCGATTTACTCAAATTTAACTGTCCAAAATTTTTAAAATACGTTTTCTTTTTCTGATTGAATTAACAAAAATGACGCTAAAAGTAACCAAAAATATATTTTCTCCGTCAAAAGAGAACTACACTTTTGCTTCTACTTCGATTGCTGTCCACATGCGAACTGAGCTTATTCGTGTACATGACAAGAAGAGATCTTCTTCATTTCCCTGCAATTCACTTTCTTTTTCACTCATTCGAATAGTCTGGGTAATGGGCGTTTGCTACCTCTTTCACTTTCGTACATTGCTTTCAAACCACTACCTTTTTTCCTTTAGACCTGTCTTTGACCTCCAATTTTGATATTAGTATAACAATCGGGCCTTTAACAATTTTTTAATTATAGTTCAAAAATTAAAAAGTCCAAATTGTTTAAAATCTAAATGGGAAGAGTTATATAGATCAAATTTGGTAGCTAACAAGCATGCAAAATCCGCAACGGTTTAAAAGGAAACAGTGAATTCAAAATTAATTAGTGAAGAACAATTAAAAACATTATTTTTATCAGGGCAGTAGATATAATATACTTTGATTTTTATATAAGTTTTTTAACGAAAAAAATCAGTTTAGAAAATGGGAGAAGGTGGGTAATAAAATGCTAAAAATTGAGATGTAATGATTCCCCTTAATTGTGCGTTAAACATAGGATGTGATGCATCATGTTTTGTGATAATACTTTCATCAGAATGTTGACCTTCAGACAGACGTTGGACATGTTATGTTCAGTTTGGAGTGCCACCTAATTGCATTGATTTTTTTAATTGAAATATTCTTGATGCACAATTTTGAAATCGATGGGAACCCGACAACAAAAGTAGAGCCTTGTTTTCAAGCTTCCAATGAAAGTGAAAGTGCGAACGGTGCAAGTTTGCCGGATTTCTACTGCATGAAATCAATGAACTTCATATATAGAAGAGAGGGACGGAGAAGAGCGGTCTTTCCCGCGTACAAGATTTGAAAATGAGACTTCTCAAAAAATAGAAGGATAATGCAAAAGTAAGGTGCAGGGGAGAGCAGCAGAAATGAGCACATTTTTATCGAATTTGCTTTTTACTTCAATTCCAGATGACCATATCACATGAGAATGAAGGCTTTACCTCTATGCAGAGTGTGCGAAGTTAAAGTTGAATTTTAATTAAAATTAAGACTGCATAATAAAAAATAATTACAAATTTTATAGTGAGAAAATGTACCTGTAAAATTTAACAGTAAAACTAATTGTGTAAGTTTACTCTCCAGTCAGAGACGCTTTAAACAAGGTAAATAATCAATTTGATATTATTTTATCAAACATACTTTGTTAAATATATATAAAATGTATAATGAATGTTATAAACTTTTAATTGTGTTTTATAGTTTAATGGAATCATGGCCGATAGTATGAAGACTTCCAGTTCTTGTGGAAAAATTCTAATAACTTACGGGACTTCAACGGGAACTGCTCGTCAGGTTGCTCAAAGGGTGGCAAGGGAGGCGTTTAGCTTCATAGACCGTGATTCAGGACTCCGTGTGTTTTCTCCACTTGTAAAGAATCTAAAGGATGTTTCTGTAGCATACCTTCGGGAAAACTTTGGAAATGACAACTCTGTCGTCATATTTGTTGTTTCGACAACTGGTCAAGGAGCCTTCCCTGAAGATTCAAAAGGGCTTTGGCATGAACTTTCTAAGTCTGAGCAGACCGAATTGAAGATTAGATATGCAGTGATTGGCCTTGGAGACTCATCTTATGAATACTTTAATTATCCAGCTAAAAAGTTTGACAGACGTTTGGAGGGATTAAAAGGTATTCAACTGCTCCCTGTGTGCTTGTGCGATGATCAAAATGATTTGGGATATCTCGGGATGTTAAACCCGTTCTTGACACGATTTTGGGCGGAATATTTTCAGTCGGGAAGTAACGTAATTCGAAGCACTCGTCCAGAAGCTCGATTCATTTTGAAAAGTGCTGGAACTGAAGGGGAGAGTGAAGCTTCTGAGAAAGCATCTGCTATGAAGACATTGCATTTGCCTTCTGTAAAAATGGAGAAGAGGACTGTGATAAAAAATGAACGGGTTACTTCTGATGATCATTTCCAAGATACTCGCGTTATTGCTTTCGATACATTGGACAGTAACTTTTCATTTAACCCAGGTAATTGCTTAGCATCATAATTAAATCATTTAAGTTTTACGTTTACATTTATATTATTTATTAATTAAATATTTGTTGTTTTTATGCAGGAGATACGCTTAATATTTATCCAGAAAATTTTCCAACCAACGTCGAACTTTTCTTCCAAATATTTCCAAGACTGAAAAAGGATGAATTCGTTTATATCGAGTGTGAACCGTCTATGGCATGGGAACAGATCCCGGATGAATTATTGTTTGTTATGGGGCCACAACCGTGGACTTGGGGAAAGATCGCAACACATTTGCTCGACCTACAAAATATTCCAGGCTTTTACGCTTTTGAAATTTTGCACAATTTCACATCAGATGAAATGCTAAAAGAGAAATTTCAAGAGTTTTGTAGTGGTGAGGGACTAGAGGAATTTTACAACTATGTGAACCGACCCCGTCGAACTATTTTGGAGGTTTTACAAGATTTTCCATCTGCCGCTACTGAACTTCCAATTCCTTATATATTTGACGTTATTCCTTTCATGAGACCAAGAGCGTTTTCAATTGCAAGTCCCCCAAAGGAGAAATCTCATATTGAGATCCTTGTGGCTGTCATAGAGTACAAAACTAATTTGAAGGCTCTCAGGAAGGGAACTTGTTCGTATTGGCTTGGTCATTATTGCGAAAAAGGAAAACCCGTGTTTGCCTATGTTGAAAAGGGAAGCATGTCGTTCCCTTCACCTGTAAGTAAATAATAATTCATAATATTTTGTTCATTGTTTGCATTTAAACCAGTTGTATGGTGTTATTTAAGCTATCTGTTGACTACATTTATTTAATTGTTTTAGTCGACCGCTGCTAATATTATTATGATTGGCGTTGGAACTGGAATTGCCCCGTTTCGGTCTTTAATAAAGGAGTACGAAGGAGAATGGTTAATGCATCTTTTCTTCGGTTGTCGTAATCGATTTAAGGATTACTATTTTGGAGATGAATTCGAACAAATGGAAATGGAAGGAAAGATCAAACTGTACAATGCATTTTCTAGGGACGAAACTGGAAAGTAAGTTTTTTGTTTAATAAATCAGCATACGATTCTGATTTTTTAATCTTTTTTCAAATATTTCGTTGAATTTCCAATGAGTTGTTTATTGCGTTGTTATGTTAGGAAAATGGATTATGTCCAGGATGTAATCAAAAGACAACCAAAGATATTTCTGGAGAAAAATTTCTTAAGGAAACTACCTGCATACGTTTACGTTTGTGGTAGTTCTGGAGATATGCCGAAAGGTGTTTACAGTGGTTTTAAGCACTTGTTGGATACGTATGGCTGTGAGGATTCGGATGCTTTCCTTAATGAAATGATGCAATTAGGGACGTACCAAACTGAAACTTATTAAGACTAATATTATATTCATTATAATTTAAATGTGCCTTAATATTTTTAGCGCTTCATTTTATAATAAATCCGACGCGTATTACATGACTGTTGATTATTTTATTTTATTGGTGCAACTTGTTACGTATATTTACAAAAATATATTTTGTAATAAAAAAACAGTAAAAATAGCGTAAAATGAGTAGGTATATTCGTTAATATTTTCTGGATTAGATCAATGCTTTAAAATTAGACTAATATCTAATGAGAACAAAATGTTGCATTGCATATGGGCTCCATTTTAGTGTAATTCATTAACGATTCATTCTACCAAACCTGTTTTAGCAGTGATTGTTTATTTACATATTTATTAATGCATTTTGTTACATGGTGCATATTACGCAAAAATTCCGTTCCTTCCATCTATTCCATCCTTTTCCTTGCACCTACACACTAAATGACTAGCAACAAAGTTGAAGGAAAACGTTGCACCTTGTACCGCTCAGCGTTTATTCCCCAACTTGCTCTCAGCCAAGACGCATCTTTTAGTATTTTGTACTAGGCAGTAACCCAACGCTGTCTTTCACTCTGTGAAATAAGATTTTGTTCAAGAAAATCTCATGAAATTATCATTTTCTTAAAAGGAAAGTTTCAGCTTAGAAATCAGAAGTAACTTTGTTCATTTACGAATTACAAACTTTTTAGGTGTTGTTTGCAAGATTTTTTATTAACATTTAAAAATGTATAATATTAAATTATTTGCTAGTTTAAAATACTCACGGGAATTGTTCTTTAAAAGTGTACCCCGATTATTAATTAAATTTTAATGCAGCCAAAATATTGAAGTGAATCAACAAAGTTGGACAATTCTCAATAGTTTAAATCATAAAAAATAGTGTAGGGTTCCGTTCCATCTGAATTTAAAAGGAAGAATTTATTTACAGAATTGTACAGAATATTTAAGAAGCAGCAACGCTGGAGTTAATTGTCCGTGTTGGTAAGTAACTTTCATATTTTTAAGTTCTTCTACTTTCAAGCATAAACAAGTTGATTAGTATTTACAAAATTGAAAATACTTACATTTGTATACAAATCTAAAATCCAAACAATAATAAAAAGCAATGTATGGTAGATCAGTTTGTACTCTTTTAAATCTTACGTCATTATGTCTTAAGCATACATAACGTATTTTTTGTTACTCAATTAAAAGTCTCAAATAAATTTGTATTGACAGATTGGACAACTGAGTCCAAACACATTCATATTTAATAAGTCAATAGATTAAGCGCTGAATTGGTCTCAATAAGTTTTAATAATTACGAACAAACTTGACTTACATCGCCCTAGCCTACTCATGATGACGACAGCAGCAAATACTCATGCAACCACAAGAGGCATTCTTTAACTCTCTCGTCATATTTAAGTAACTGAAATTAAAACCTTGCAAAAATGCCAATATTTAAATAAAACTATGCCAATGTCCTTAACAATGTACAACAGATTGTACAGCTTTCACAATGTTGAATAAGGACGTTTTCCAGACAAAATTGAATCAATCTTCGAAGTTGGAAAGTTACGAATCTTTCTCTCCTCTAAAACAATTCATTATTACTATTTTTCCGTTTGTGTACATTTAGATAAAGTTGTCACAACATTTCACTATTGGCATAGCAAACGTAATTCAATTTCTAAGCTTCTTTGTATCCAGTTAGTTCTGTATGATTGCAAACTAGCATTATTAACTTCAACAACTTATGTCAATGCGACAAAAGCATTACTATTAAATGAACTCGCATATTATCTGTCTCAAATTTCCAAAACATTTTACTGTCAACTTTGCATTCTACTTCTTTTTGAATGACTTTATGAGATTTATTCATGAATGGTTTGATCAAAAAGTATTATTCAATCAATACAATACAACAGGCAACAATAATTACATATATGACAGTCATGGGGCAACGTGAAACTCACTGATTGGATTTACTCTTTTCTGCTTTTCTTGTCAATACAAAGTCATTACAGAGCACAGAAGAAAGATTCTGCATTTGATGACCCTCATCTAATCACATACGTGCATTATCTATATCTCAAAATATTCATGGCTAATTGAAAAAATCATGAATGAATGAAAACGAAAAATGCTTACAGAAACAACATAAAAAAAGTATTGATGATAACACACCGTTATTCAAGTTTCCATCACAAAAAGTAAAAAGGTCACAATATTTTTATGCAGTGCTTGTAGACTGCTTTTGGTTAAATGTAGTGAAGATGAGATGAAGTTAATTTATTCCAGTTTGCAACTTGTATGTCTGCAAAATTTTTACTGTGAGTTGCAAACTAACACTTTTTTGGGTATTACCATCATCAGCAGTATAACAAGTCAGAAAGAAAGGAAAATGCAACGCAATATCAACGGCAGTTAACCAGATTTATCCATTCGCCATAATAACTAGATCAACACATATCAGTTTTCCTTTTAGGCTTATCTTATATAACCATTTAGAAGCTTATCTTCAGTTCTTTTCGGTTTTTCTTTATTTCCGTTTCTGGTGTATTGACTTCTTGCATTTAGCAGTGTTTTCTAACCTTTACCTGTTTGTACCAGTAACCATAACGCCAGAACCAGGACAAAGAAAGACTGCAGTTTTCTCTCGAGTAAAAATTTATCGTGAGTAGAAAATGTCAAACAAGTTATAAACATGCAATGGAAATTATTAGATGCATTGTTGCGGTATTTGATGATACAGATGATTATTTTGCTATTTTCTTTCGCAAGTAAAATCATTTTTCTTTGCCCTCACTATATTACTTTCTTAATCAATGAGCTCCAGCTAGGGAAGTGACGCTAAGGAATGAGTTCAGTTCATAAGTGGAAAAACTCAAAAGAAGTGTTAATTAAAAAACTTTTAAGGTTTCTCTTTGCAAATTAAACAAGAAAATACCGCTCTAACTAATAATGACACGGGCTTCTCTATGTATGGAAGAGGTGAGGCGTTGCGTTTTGTGATACGCATAGGAAACCCCTCAAATCGTTGCTGACATGATGATGATGGAATTGATGATATGACGAAAAGTTGAAAGAAAGAACAAAAGTGAATGACGGGCATTTTCATTATTCTACTTTTCAATGTTTTCTACACGTGCATGTGTGGGTGGTGGTGGTGATAGGATGATATAGGATAATGGCTAAACTGTGAGTATCTATTATATATCGATAGCACATGAGGATGTTGATGATAGGGTCGTTATGATTATGACAAGAATTGGTTATTCGTTTACAAAACCATAGAAAGTAGTAATTTTCTAAATATAAGCCACCATAGACTATCAATTCACTTACAAATTGGACGACGGAAGGTGAATAAGTAAATATTGGTGGCAGAGGGTTCAGAATATATTTGTACTCTGTTAATAGGATTTCAGTTTTTGCTACAAAATTTGCCATTTGGGTTTTCCTTTGTTATTATCATAAAAATCCGACACATTTCCTGTCTTCCAGATGAGGGGTAAAGAAAGAGGTCATTAGACCAAACTATGGTGCTGGATGGACAGGTTGAATATGAGCGTATCAAAATTTGATTTGAGACCTACTTTACTCTTCAACATTGTCTTATATACTGAAGCAATATAAAAGTTACACGCTTTCCATGACTCTAACAAACAGATATCAACATATAATTCACTTCCAGTTCCAATAAAGCCAAGATCACACGCACTTTTACATGCGTAAGCCAAATACTTGCATGTAAAAGGCTTCTCTTCATTCTACCGTGTGCGTGTTGACAGGTAAAGGAACGTGTTCCAATAATGGGGGGATTGGGAGCAATATCTTGGCATTTTACGATGGAATAATAGACTCCAGCAATTCCAACAAACTTTGTAAACCTAACTGCCTATTCAATTCTCAATCCAATTTTTGCAAAATTGCCAAGAAAGGAATTCCCTCACGAAGCTTCTTGGATTTGGATATTTAGTCGTTTACAAACAAGAAACTAAATTGGCTGTGAATGTTATAATAGATTTTGTGAATTTTTTTTTGAGAAAATATCAATCCGCTTTTCAAGCAAGAGAAACCCTAGAAAATAGTTATTACAAGTTTATAAGAAATGTTTGTATTGACCGGGTTCAAGAAAAGCAATCATATTTAAAAATGATGGCTAAATATGGCAAGTTTCAAGAAGTAAAAGCTAAGCGTTTACGAATAAAATTTATAAATGGACGCTAAGCTAATATAAATAAAAGATTTGAAGTGAAGACAATCATATAATGAACTGCTCTAAATATGGCAATACCAGTATAAGCATAGCTAGTCATTATCCCACTGAGTGAAGAGTCTAATTATTATCTATTGTGCGTACCTACTCAAACGTCATTGTTTATTTAATTCATAATAAAACAATGACTTTTTATTAAAGGACTACCCATAAATACACAAATTGTAATAATAATACTAGTTGACTAGTTGATTCATAAAAATTTTAATTCATGAGCAAATAGAAGCAATAATAAAACAGCAGGCGGCATTACAATTTGAAGAGAGATCTCAAATTACCCCAGTCTCATAAATCACTTTAAGATTAAGACAGAAAGCAGAAATCACGTAATCCTTTTGCTTCCTCCTTCAAAAACTAGATAATTCTAGATTTCCCTAGTTCAGGAATATTTTCTTGTAAACAAAAACATTATCACTGCTGGCTGAACGCGCGGGAGGCAATCTAAATAATTTGCAAACGCGCAGTTAAGCTAGCAAAACAGAGCCTGTTACCTTTAAAATGGAAAAGAGAGCAAAGAAAAGTCGTTTCACATGAGGAGACTCTTTTTTGCTCCATTTCATTTGTTTATTTTCTGTAGTTTTGGTGAGAGGAAAAGAGAAAATTTTGATACTCTTCAAGAGCATAAGTCTAATCTATCTGTTATAATAACTTAAACGTTGCTAAGCTTGAATTTTGCTGATATGTTCTCTTTCTAACGTTCCTTCTCCCAGTCTTTTCCGGTTTCTTGTTTGTAACAGAAAGTTGCCAGGAAATTCTTAGAAAATGCGTGAATTTGTTACGGATGGATTTTTTCTTAAGATGGAATGTAAAAACTTACACATTGCATTTTTGCCTTCAAATATAATTCTTAAACTACAAAAACAACAACAGTGACAGTAGTTGAAATACCAGAAGCTCTAAAATTCCTGTATCGAGAAAGGAATAACTAAGCGATGGAGGAAGACTGTCTTTGGGAAAGATGTTGTCAAGGAGCACTACCAACGCTACCTTTTATTATTGACACGTGCACTATTCTGCTTGATTATTCATTAATGAAGAGAAAAACTTGTTTGCTGGAATGATTCTCATCCTTTTTTCCTAAAAAATAATAGGAAGACAAAAAAGCAGTATAGTTCAATTAGAGAAAGCTTCATGTCATAAAACCACGCACTGTGTTTTAACGCACTATTATGCTCTTCCTACTTCTGCCGCAGCTGCTATGATCATGATGAGCATTGTGATCGTAATCGCCACTCATGTAAAGGGCTTTAATGGTCTTCCTAAATGAATCCCGAAATTGGGGAAACTACTTTCAGTTGTGCGTAGGAAAAGTGCGTACAGAGATGCTAATGATAGGCTTAATGTAGAAGAACTGCTTTTTTGCTAATGATGGTTCTGGCGATGATGATTATGCCTCAATTAATTTATTATAATAGGAAAATCTCATCATTTTAACTTCCCAACAAGAAGACTCTGAGGGTACGCAGTGTGCAGTGAGCTGTACTGACTTCAAATGATTATCATTAGCAAGAAAAGTCCTGTGATTGCTTAATGATCACGCACTTTGTCGAATCTTCATTTATTCCACAAAGGTTTATAAAAACATTAATTTTGATTTCTTTTAAAAACAGAAGATATTTTTTGATTAAACAATACATTAAAAGGAAAGGTAGCAATTAAAAAAACAAATAAAAAGTTTGCAAGACTCAATTGCTGGAGTTTGACATTTTGATCCGATGGCGGTAAAACCAGTCGTTTAATGATGATTAATATCTGAAATCATTATTTCATATTTGAAAAAGATTAATGTAACTTGAACTTACTTTTGATACGATATCTTAGCGTCTTGATCATCATCGCCGTTTTTTGTAGCTACAACAAAACCAACAACAGCATATCAGTTTACTTGAATTGTTCCATATATGGGAGGGCTAATTAACTTCATTTGTAAAAGACGGTGATCCTTTTTTATAATAAAAAATCACGAAATATCCGACTTAGTTCAGTTTACTATCCTTTTGCAACACAAAAATATTTTTCAATGTGAATAACTCGTTTCATTTCATCGGTTGAAATAGTGGTTTCATTTTGCCCCAAAACAAATAAGCTAAACCAAATCTAATTTTGGTAGCAGAAATGGAATTGCTAAACCGTTACAGCTAAATAAAAGCTTGCCTTTTGATTAGGCATTATTAAATTTCATGGTAATATCCAAATCACCGTAACGGTAGGGATAATCCTGACCTTGACTTTTTAAAGGTTTTTTTCCAACGCGATACAAACCTGTTCAATTCAATGAAAAAATACCGTCTGCAGGAATAATTTTACTTGTCTATTGGTAACAATAGGAAGGGAAAGGCCCATGGACACAGAAATGGCAGTGTGCCCACTATCCGCAAACAAATCACTTTTGTCACATCATCATCTCTCTCACATCACATCAATCAACCTTATTATTTTAATTTTAAGAAAATGCGCATATTCATAAAACTGTGTTTTTCTCAATAACGTTTTGCTCACTTCTAAATAGTCACATGTATCTTCTATTCCAACCCAGTACAAAAAGAATCATTTCCATTTAATATTTTTACACAAAGTGAAGTGATGAACGGTTGTCTGCCATAAGTGTATCATGTATGAAGATTAATGAACTGTGTTTGATGTGGACACCTAATAATGAAGCATTTACTACCTTTTAAAGACAACGTTTATTTTCCCCTCACTTGCTCCAACCCTCTTCTGCTTCGTTACTTACTACCGTTTCCTTAACCGATGATGATGAGATGAGTTGAGTTGACAGGATCAGAGTAGGTTGCTCATTTCAAAGAAAATCGTCACCGTCATCAGCAAGAGGATAAGCAGCAAAATAAGGAACAGCGCCTACCTTCTTAACACTTCTTAACATGCAATTCTTAATTGTATTTGGTCGACGACAAGTCTCCTTTGAGTGTTTACCTTCAGATTCTGCCTTTCTTTGGTACACATCACATGCAAGTCCAAATGGTTGCCCGGTTGATAACTGTCTGTCGGCATCAATAATTTAGGTTGGATAAGGTGATGCAAGGAAGATTTTTAAAAAGTATGCGCATCCATTCATCAAAATAATGTGATGTTGGTGTAACAATTTTGCTAAATTATCATTACCAGATCATTGAAATAGTTTTAGTCTACTCAGGGCAATTTAAATTGTCATCAGACAAGATAAAAATTGTTGTAACTTTTTTTAAAATGTGTGACTAGTGTTATTGATGCTAAAGTTGGGTGTGCTTGTGTTTATATAAGGCATTCGTATAGGTATTTCTATTCGAAAACATGCAGAATGGGAGAAGTTTGATTGGGACCAGCCGACGACAACGCAATCACATCGACAACAACAACAACAGTTTTTGGGAAGTAATAATGATATGTCAGATAGAGTTTTATGATGTACACCGTGTAAAAATACATATGCCAACATCAGAAAAACAGATGTAGATTTGCAATGCCATTCAAAATCAGTCTAAAAACAGACTAAAATTGGAGTGCCTACACATTCTCGGCAATTTTAGAATAAGCTTTGGTTAATACATAAACTTCTTTGAGAATCCTACAGGATTTCATACTAAAAATGCAGCTGCCTAAATCATATCCCATGTCCAATCATTGTCAGATTTGGTATTGATTTCAACTAAAGAATAAACTAAACTAAAGATATTCATATTTTTCTTGCATGTCAACAGCGCTATAATTGGATTTTGATGTTTACGTTTATTTCTTGCATTTTAGAAGATTAAATTATTAGCTAGTTTGAGTTTATTTAAGCTCGGCTTAAGCGTCAGATTAGTTTTTGGAAAGGCAAAGTTATCTGAAATGTTATTTACTGACCTTGATAATTAATTCCATATTGCTTTAGGTAAGAATTTTAACTTTTTTGACGTAGATAATAGGCGGTTTAGGGCGAAAAAACTGCAGTTTTTGATCTGATAAGAACAAAACAAAGAAAACAATTAAAAAATATCGCATTTCTTGCATAAACGATAACCAGTTTGCAAATAATGTAGGCAAGACTAAAGATGGAACTATTTTAATAAAAAAAGGTTTTTGCCCACCGCAACATTTTTTCTTGTAATCAGTATTAATTTAATTAGCACTCTCAAGCCAACACAGCACCCTTCGCTCAATCTCTTAAAAAAGTATGGCTAGGCAGACTCATAAAAAATTGCAAACAAATTGTAGTGGATTGTTTGAACATGGACTAACTGCACTTTAGTTGCAATGTAAATTTTGCACACATAGACAACTGGTTTTTTGCAGTGTGTGCATACATATTGGTACAAGTTGCTAATTTACATTTTTGCAAAAATAATTTTTCATTTCAACACGATAATAGAACGAAAAGAAGGGGATTCCATTCAATAGAATGTTGTCAGTAGAGATGGCTACTTGTATTTACAAGATTTATCACAGAATTTTCCCCTTGTCCCACGTAGTTAGGTGCCACTGATTTAGTCACATTGTTTCCTTTTATCTTAGCAAGATCGTTTCCTTTTATGGGAACAACATGCAAAAGAAAATGGATAAAAATGAGGCGGAGCAAAAGTAACTGAAGGATTTTAAGTGAAACTCCAGCACAAAATTTGCACCCTATTATTAAACATCAAAGTTTTTAACATTCTTTGGAGGAAACATCAGTAATCATTTGTACCAGATATCATCAAAGAGAAATGTGCCATTTGTGAAAAATATGGAAATCCCTCGGATATTTTCAGTTGAGCTTGGTTTCATAAAGGTTATTTTTATTAGATTATTCTGAATCGATTATTTCAATGAAAACTTAAATGTGCACGTGTTATTTACTGGAGCATGGTCATGAAGTCATCTTTCGCCAAGATCGTTTAGGAATGCAAAACGCTTAGGAAGAAACATGCAAAACAAGCTTTGCAGGAGTGCCTTGTGTTACTATAAGGTTTTTTGAATCAGGTGTTTCCATTTTAGATCTACAGTTTCAATCTTTTGATCATGATTCATGATCCATGATTAATACTATGATGAATGGGTTCTTGTTTAAAAATAGTAATAGTAGTGTCAGTGCTGTGAAAATTACTTTCTTTTTTATCCTTCCTTCTAATCTTGTTCCGTCTAACACGTTATTATTATGATTATTGATTACAAGTTTTCTTGACTAGCCAACCGAGTGAACGATTAGTTTTTGTAGGTTTCACAGCTTCCATGTAAACCGAGGTTAAAAATCAGAATTTTCTATAATGATGGTGTTCTCGTTTAACTGACGAAATAATGATAATACAGGGGTCCGGTGGATGGAATTGCTGATGAATGGTTTGACGGCAAATGCCAAGCCCACCTAAGATGGTCAGTATTTGATAAAAAGAAGATGTAGCGCTAAAAATTACCATTAGTAAAGCTGTGGGCAGTGAAAATGTGTGATGACGGTGGTGGTTGTCTGCTTAATCCAGTATTCCAGTAGTGCTTAAAGTAAAAACATTCTTATTTTTGTTTATACCGAATAGCCAAATCAATTGTGTTTGCTACACTAATCAAAGCTGTCGATCATTTTGTCTAACGTTTGATTTATACTAAGATTTGCGGATGGCTAAATGAATTATTGAAAATCCGGTTAACGAGACAGCAAAAAATTGTGGAACCAGTTGGCTGACAAACTTGGTTAAAAGCTTACTGCCTACAAAGTTACAAACTTGGAAGTTAGATAATGCAAAGTAGAAAATCATTAAATTATTAATTTTAAAAGGTTATATGCAACGTGTGGTGAAAGTTTATCAAGATCTTTTTCATTTTTTAAATAAAACCAACGGTATTCTAGTAGGTCCATAAAATATGTATAAAAATATATAAATAATCCAACGAAAAAGTTACGCTTTCTACTACAATAATTTTCAAAATTAATTTCTACATTGGAGTAAAAAAAATAATCCAGTTATGAAAATATGAATAAAAGTGCTCTATATTGGGGATAGTAGTGGGGAAGTGCTTTTTCTCTACGTTTTTATTCATTTCAAAAAATACTTTAAGACTTTGGGTAAAGCGTGAAAGTAGCTTTTAACCTTTGCAAAAGCCTCTCTAAATATTTATCAATTTTATCCATTTAAGACGGAACTTTAGTATCTTTTAGTGAGACGAATGGATTTTAAAGAAAGGTTGTCATATTTGCTTTTTTCTTGCAGGTTGTGCACGAAATTATCTCAACACAAATCGTAACAGTATACCTAGCCACCACCATCGTTAAAACATGCACGAACCTTTTTCTTTCCTCATTAATAAATTATTGAGCCGCAAAATGTAGCGTGCATTTGCAAGTTAGGCATATTTGGTCATTACGATTTTTATCCCATCCTGTGTTTGTGAGCATATTTGGGAAAATCCTAAATCTCATCTTAAAGAAAAAACCACCAAGACAGTAGAGACAACGTTGTTTCGTCTCGTACAATTTTTATTACAGCAAGGAACATAAAAATGTTCTTATTATTTTCTATTATTCTTCATATCTCTTGCTCGCACTTTAACTAGTACTCGCTTTCATAAAAATATATATTTAATCCTGATGAAGATTTCTTGTGCACATTCCAAATTATTTATTGCCGTTATTATATCATATAAAGGTAAGCCTGTCTTGTATGCTCACCGCTAAAATATACAAATAAAAAAGAACAGCGAGAGATGTCAAATATATTTAGAGATTATATTTATCATCATCATCTTTTAATGGACTCATTTACCAAGTGTTGTAAAAATTTTTATGCAAAACTTGAAAGGAAACTCGCCATTCACAATTTTTGCAATTCGCTAATCCTATAATGCACATTTTCTGTTACAAAAGATGATAATAAAAGTATTGCAAAAACTATTTTTGCAAACCAAGTCGACTTTTTTAAAAATCTCTAAGAACACAGAAAGTTTTTGTGTCCTACCTTGCCCCAACTACAGATATAGCTAATTTCATACGATCTTTTCTTTCTCTAAAAAGCCCACTCATTCAAAAAGATAATTCTCAAGAAGATTCTTTTTTTGAGAAAAGGATTCTTTTCCTGAAAGTCAACTGCTCATCGTCATTAGATTTCTGTTTATACAAGTGTACTAGTTTACTTCACTCACTGAAAATAATTCATCCATTCATTGAGTAAACAGCAATCAATTATTTTGCCAACCTCCAATTTACGTAAACTGTTATGTAGGGACATACATCCATTTCTGCATTCTTTCTTTCTTCATATTCTAATTTTAGATTACGCTTTTTTTGTGACTGTGACGAGAGAAGTAGCAATAGAACATAAATATATCTTCACAGTTTTACTTTTACTCAGTTCATCATCACTATTATTTTCATCCACCCAAAATACAAATAGGTAAATTACGAGCGGAACTTGGAAACAAGGAAAGAATGAGAGACAGATCAATTTCTGTGATTTTAGGTTTTACTTCAGAGAGCTGTAACTGAACCTAATGCAGTATAATGCATAAAATGTATCACTTTCATTTGATGAACAGCTCATTGTTCAAAAAACGAAAAAATGGTAGACAAATAGAGACACTGCATGTAAATTGCATTCCTAATTTATTTATAAATGCACACCGTACTAGTAACTGCTGTAAACAGTGATGTTGTTGGTTGGCTACTGAAATAATGGCAGAACAATATTAGGGTTTATCATAGTATTGTTCATTTTAGTATAATTGTTATTCACCATACCATTATTTTAATTAAATTCGGCAATATTGAGCGCTAAAAACACAGTCACTGACCGCTACTTTAATTCATTTAGATGGTGCTAATCTCATGAATGATTCATTGAAAGGCCGTAGCTTCACACTCTATAATGTATTTATTAATCTATGGAAAACCTACTATGAAACCATCTACTAGAAATGCATTTTAGATGACATTGGGATCAGCGAAACTTTACTGAACGACAGCAAGCAGAAGTTGCAAAGCAAAAGTATTCATAATCGCTGAACAAGTAAAGATTATTTTATTCTTTCCACTTGCTTTGCTATGGGAACTTTGCTGGTTAAAAATGTTGAAAACGAAAAAGTATATTCTTGATAGAAACGGTTTTAAAAGGGATCTATTGTAAAAAAAACTTTAAATTAAACTCTGATCATCAATTTTTGGCTAAGGCCACTCTTTCAATCTAATCCACTTTGACCATGTTCGGCCAGAGAACTGTGTGTAAGACGTGGATGATTTTTGTAGAAATTGAAGATATAAGAAATGGTTGCGCTTTGCAATCCCACCCACTTGGGATCAAACACATGTCGGTTGAAACTTTCATATAAAAAAATTATCCTTGTCCATTTGCGAAGTATTTCGAATTAGAAGTGACATTTTGTCTTTTTCACTCCTTCCTATTGTTTTATTTGAAATTTATTCAATCTAAGCAACATTCTCAGTCCTTTGCATTAATAATTTATTTTAATTTTATACCTAAGATTTCTATGAGGATTAGGTAGGATCAACAAATTATACTTGACAGTGCTGCTGAGCAGTGGCTAAATATCCATTTTACACTTGTTGCTAACTTAATATAAGAACTAGTGTACTAAGGCGTTGGTTTGTCTGTCTGTCGCGTGTTTATAAGTTGATTTCAGTAGCTTAAACTAGCGTCTGTATGGTTTACATCTTTTATTTTAATCCTTTTGAGTACACTCAAAGAAATTTGAATATTTCCTTTTGTTTCACACAAGATTCGTTTTTTCCCACCTCCTAATCAATAATTTATAAATGGATGACGATAAAAATGATGAATGGTCGATTTCACGCTTTATCATCTTTGCAATCATCTTCACATCGCCACCCTTTTTCTTGGAAATGAATGAAACTCTTTATTCTTACAGGCGGAAACTCTAGTAATTTATACAAATATGAGCTTAACAAGCAATGAAGAATGATTTTCATTTACGAAAAGGATTATGCCAACAAAGAAGTTGATGAAGATGACTGATGAGTTGGTGGAACAATGTAAAAAGTTCCTACTGCATCTGATTTTGACACATTTCTATTTAGTCGACTTTAGTATTAGTCAGCACCTTTTTCTTACTCGGACGAACGCTTAATTAAACATTGAGATTTGGGGTTGAGGTTTGAAAATTTACAGTAAAAAAGACAGTTTCAATTAGCTACCTTTACAAACCAATTAACTTTTTATAGGTATATTGTATAAATAATTGAATTAATGAGCAAACTGTTTCATAAGATGATCAATTACAGATTTAAAGTTTATTATATTTTTACCAAGTATAGTAAAATGGTAATCTTGCTTCCCAATCCAATGACAATCTGTGGTATTCATTATTAACAAACCTGTTGTTGTATGCATAATGCCAAAGAAAGTGATTTTGAGCAATGAATGTTCTTTTAATTCCGATAACGGTATAGATGGTTATGATGAAATACAAGACGATATGGAATTTGATATTGATTTACAAGTGAAATTGATAGAAAATTCCATCGGTGAAGTTCACTTGTACCGTACCTTTTTGTAAAGGTTTTATTAATGCCAATTAGGCATTTAATTTCCATTTACTTTTTAAATAACGATTTCTTTTACCATTTGGAATCTTCTCTGACAAAATGTTATCGTAATTGTCGGCCTATTTTCTTCAGATGATTTCAGATTTAATTATTTCCAAGAACTTTGACAAGAAGTGAGTAAGGCTCTTATTTTGAGGAGGATTTTGTTTCATTACTCAACGTCATCCATCAGCCTGTTTAAATTTACAGATAAATATTTAGCCGTCCTCAATTTTTATTGCAGTTTCAAGCTGTTTTCTTCTTTAAATGATGACGTGACACGTAAATGTAAAAAATAGGTGTTGAGGATCAAATGGTATCTTAAGCACATTTCCATTAGAATAGAAGATCTAGGAAATGAGTAGAGGTTTGTTTTGTTTCATCTCATCCTCCATATCTCCTCTCTCTATCGTACGTACAACAACGACACAAGCTAGTAAAAATATTTGTTGTCATTAATGTTCAAGCTTTAACACCCGCGCACAAAATTATGGAATTGCACAAAAGATGCATTTATCTTATAATAATATATAACTGACTTTGTTTAATTCTGGCGAAATAAAAGCTGATAAATGAAAGTGCAGAGATATTTTCTGTATACTAAAATGCGGAGAAAAAATGTATGGAATTGGCTACAGTTCCTCTTCCTAAAAAAGTTTTGGTTTATCTCCCTTGCGTATGATATGAGTTGAGCAAGATTAGAGGAAATTCGAGCTTCGGCAAACTTTTTAAGTAAGTAATGGAAAAGGAGGGTTTTATGGGTTATTTCATGCCAAATTACATGTACTTTCCCATAAAAGTCATCGTAACACAACATGGTGGAAAATGTTGTTCATAAATGCAATGAAGTTGACTCCACTAGCTTATCTTGAGATTTTTCCATCTTGCACTTAAGCATAATTATTTAAAGTTGTGTAAAAAACGTAACCAAGTGTACCTTTTTGTCTCTTTTTAGGAAAAACAACTGTGTTTTGAATAAGAAACTGCAAACAGGGAAATGATAAAACCGTTATCTAATCCAATTCCAACTTTATAGTGTCATGATGGACCTGACAGAATCGTCTTCCCGCCTGGGTATATTGTCTTTTGATAAGACGGAGTCTTCGTACCCCCACGTGGGATCCTCCTCGATTTTCAACAATGAAGGCAAATTGTTTCCCAACAACGACGAGTGGGGCGAAGAGAAACAGGAGGTTGCAGGGCTTAAGATGAATTCATCGTCGTCATTTCTTGTCTACGATAACCTGACAGGAGGCATGATATCAGGAAATGTACATGGAAACATATCAGAAGCTGGGGATGGGGAGTTTCCGAACTACGTTAGAGTTACATCCACTCTCCTTTGTGGGTTCATCCTCTTCATAGGAATCATTGGGAACATCCTCGTCCCTGTCGTGGTCTGGAGGAATAAAGACCTTCGAAGCTCTACGAACATATTCTTAATCAATCTCAGTTTGGCAGACCTCTTAATCCTTTTGGTTTGCATGCCACCTGTTCTCATCGAACTACATTCCAAGCCAGAGGTTTGGGTCCTGGGAGCCGCCATGTGTAAGTTTAATACGGTTATTTTACAAAATCACGTTTGCTGTGGCTATTAATGCGTAATGAACTTTGGCATGCGACTCCTTCTTGCGTAAGATAGGATTACGACGAAGAATTGTCACATTTATAGTGGAAACAGCCGACATTTTACAATTATTTATTGAGTCATATGATCCATGTTGTAAAAATGTTATAAAAATATTATATATTTCCCCATGCGTATTCTTCACCTTCCTTCTTCGTAACCTTCTCATATGGTTCCCATTTTTAATGTGGCAAAAACAAGGTTTGTGACGAAAGGATTGCAATGTGTGTAAAACTAGATAAATAAGTGTTTTCTCGACTAGAGCCAAACCCCTTTTCAGAAGAAATTAAATAACGCCCACAGGAAACAACTGAATGAGCACGTATTTTAAAAATCCAAAATAAATCCTCGATTTTTTCCCAACATTACAATGTTTACGCGTAGAATTTCTCGGTTCACTTTCAAACATTTACACACTTAAATGAATGCCGATGAAGAAAATAGTTTCAAAGCATAAAAATAATCAACTTGGGACCATCTTCTCGAATGGGATTAAGACAGTCTTGTTTTAAAACTCTGTCATTCTTTAAAAAATACGCATTGGTTCTGCGTTACACGAAATGAAACGCTTATAATTACGTAGAGAAAGGGGAAAACAGCGAAAAACATGGCGAGTGGGTTACTTTGGCTTATATAAAAACTATTTTTGCATTATTATCTGACATAATGACGAAAAGGGGTATGCTGTTTGGTTATTCTCTTACTTGACTTTATGTCAAAAATTAACATGGACATGCGTAGATATTTATATATTATTCAAGTGATCCAAAGCAGAGAATTTTTTCCACAAGAGATTTGATTTGATGCCCTTCTTGTAAAAAGAAAGAAGGGGTTGACAAGATGAAGAGGATTAACTATTTCATTTCCTCTTTTTTAATCCCCATAAAATCATTTAGAATCAATGATAAGCCATAAATGACAAGACTTTCATGTTAACTACGTCATTTACTAGTTTCAACACGAGTAAATGTATCGTCGATTTTCCTCTTTGGTTAAGGATATCAAGCTTTTTGCTAATTCCGAATGTTTGTCAACTTTGAAAGAGTAATTTAGCTTCTTTCTTCTCTTCTATCAAATTACTTTTAATCAAAGCTTGAGCAAACAACGGTTTGAAAAAGTTGGATAAGAAATGTTGATTTGAAAGGGGCGAAGGCTCTAACTGGTGCGTGATCTTTTCGTAGTTTACGCAACTTTAAAATTTTCCATGTCTAACTTGAATGAGCTAGTAATAAAAAACGTCAACTGTTCTCATCTTCAAACATTATATTGCTTTAAACCTAAAGTCGAACAAGATAGACAACTGATTTCATTTATACGTTCCCAAAGGATTTAACATTTAGCAGGAATGTTTCAAATAAATGCTTACTTTATTTAGTTCACTTTAGAAACTTCCTGAAAGTTTTTAATTTAATTTTGCAACTTTTCTTCAAATAAAACTATATTTTATAGATTTTTTGTAATTCAATGACAAAATTAAGCTTTCAGGTGAAAGTGCAATGTTCTGTACATAGTAGTTATAGTATAGGTATAAATAATATGCTGTGCTACCGATGCAACAATAATAGCTTTTAAGATTGGTAAAGCCAGGTGGAGATAAAATGGCGTATATTCCAATTAACTATGACTCATACAACGATTGCATGATTGAAGAAAATTGAACAGCTGGGGCTTATTACCGTTATCTGCAAAAATATAATTGTTAATACCACTAAGTTTATGGATATTTAGGATGCCAAATTATCTGACTTACGCATATTACTTAATTCAGACATTTCCGCGTTAAAATTATAAACCGTTTTGATCGAATTTTTTGTATAAGAAAGGCATGCAAAAAGATACGGCTTCTGTCAGTTAAATAGTTTAGATTACGTAAGGAAACAATCCAATGCAATCATATGAGACTAATGGATATTTTATAAAGAATCGTTTGAAAATATTTAACCTTATTAGCAGAGTAGGAAGGATTTGAGAAACCTTTCTGTTGGCTTATAGATGAGTCCTTGTGTGATTTATCTTTTACACGAGACTATGATGAATTGTGCAGATGTGGGAGGTTAATATGCTCTTGACATATTCTGAGTGACAGGGTAGATCATCCGTAGTAAAGGCTTAAGAAAAAATAGCTTTAAAATATTCAAATAATTTCAAAAATATCTAGATCTCACTTTTGTTCAGTTTTCTTAGTTTCTCTTGAAAATCATAAATAGGAAAAATTGATTAAATATAGCAACGAGAATAGGTCTAACCTAAGTTCAATTTCTAAAACTATAATTTAATTATTGCAAAAATTGAAATAGATATGTGAAAACTGGTTCTTATTTAAAGAACAATTAGATTCACCCAAATGCAATCTTACAGCAACAGGCTTGCATTTGGTTCCAACAGTTGTTTAGATTTATATAAAATTGGGAAACGGAATGCATGCCAAATTTAAAGTAGTGATTCAGGTTGATTTTATAGTGATAAATAACTATTTCTCTTACAAGAAGACCTACAAGAAGAGCTTTAGTCTTACATTAGACGAACCTGTTGTCTTCTTGCAATGCGTAAGTCGTGCCGTCGACCGTCAGACACGATCATATAACTTTTCCTTAAACTAAAACAATTACGCAATTTTTCCCGGTACTCTGGTTACTTTAAAGGATATACGCTCTTGTCAAATAAAAAACCTTTCCGTGGGCTTTGAATGATAATCTTGCTGGTTATTAGCAGTAATGAGGTAGAATTACAAATATTGTATTTGTAGTACATATTTTTTCTGATTATGTCAATACAAGACAAAGGTGTATTTTCCATTGTCGCTATGAGAACAACTTCGTATTGGAATATGCAAATAGTTGAAGCTTTCTTAACTTGATTTTTAATTTTGACAGTTAACAATTTGAAACAAGGCAACAAATCTATTTGTAAACTAGAAAGGAGCGTAGAAAAGTAATGGACGACTCGTGCAATACCGGTAAAAGCGACATTAATGACGCACATAGTACCTTAGATCTCTCTAGTTAAAGAAATACAGAAAGAAAATGTTAAACCATATAAATACTAGCTTGGATTAAGTATATTACCTTGTATATACTACCTCCTTCACAACTTCCGTTTGAATTGGTTAAAGAATAAAAACGCCAACAGACAGGCAGACACACACTCGAATTTAAAAATCTATTAGTCTCCACTACGTTCAAGCAAGTGAAAAAACTTGTTGCTAATCAATCTGGTTTAGTTTCTACTTATATTATGAACACCAATATAAGTCACTTTTTGTTTGCGTTGTTAATTCTCACCCTCACAGCATGCATGTAATTAATGTATGTAGAAGAGCCAATTGAGTCATAAATTCTTTTTTACAAGCCAAGAATACAAAGTAGGTCTAATTTAGTTGTATTTTTATATTGTATATCAATAAATAGAAGAATTTTGTCGTCCATCTCATCACTCTTGATAAGATCCTGATTAGATAAGACGTTTGTGCAATATTTAATGAATGGAATATCAATGTTCTTCAACCAATCTTCCTGGCAGATTCACACTTCTTTCATTTACTCGTAGGAAAAACGTAAATTGTAGCTTGAACCTCACAAATCTCCTGAAAAACCTGTGATTGGGTGGAGTGAAAACAAATTCAACTTTCTTCTATAAATGGTGTACACTAATGGTGTCTGTGACTTGTTCCCTATTTAGTACTAGGTATATAAGCATAAAAATTCCTGATCCTTTTAAAACTCTTTCTGACGTAGAGAGTGATTTTTCAAGTGCGGAATCCAGACACATTAGTTATTCAAATACAGACTGAATGGGCTAGTTTCATGCAAGACATGACGGAGTACTGAGAGTTGGAGAGAACAACGGATTTAAATTGGCAAACAACTTCTTAAACCGAAGCAAATAGTTTGCAGAGGTATAAAATGCCACAAATTCCGATCCATGATTAACACAATTTATAATGGTTTTACTGTTTTCAAAACAAATATCTTCCATGCCTTTTTCAAACTGTAAACTGAATTTGTGACTAATTTCGTACAAAAAATGCACGTATTTTTCGTCATATTTAAGTGGTACTGCAATTTATTTCAATGTGACAGTCAATTCAACATCCTTTTATGTAAGACAAGGTTGCCTTGCCTTGTTAGTATGATGAATATTAACTTTTTTCCAATTTTTAATACATCCACTTCTCATTTTATATGCACACTTTTGTTTTTCAATGGTATTCAAATTTTAACAAAAAAGTTGTTAGTTTTTAATTATTTTTAATTTATTTTAGTTTTTATAATTACGGTATTTGATCAAGTAAGAAATACTGTTGGATATAACTTTTATTATTAAAAAACTTATTTATCCATTTGATTTATTCTTGAAAACTGGCTTCAATTGGCCTTATAGAGTATTTTTTCTCAGAAGAATTTCCCATTGCATATTTTTTTCCGTAAATGGAATTGGATTTCTTTGAAAGGAATACTAATCAAATGCGGAGATTGAATAAGAAATATCGCTCTTTACTTTACAATGAACAAAAGAATTGCATAAAATGCATAAGAAAACCAAGTTTTCGGTAGAAAAAGAATGTGCCAGGAGGAAATTTTCTAGGGGCAATGTGAGACTACCAACGCAAGACGTTGAAATTGCATTATCTAATTTACTTTCACTTGCTCACAGTGAAAAATTAAAAGGAATAGAAAACTTTCAGGAATCTATTCTTTTTTGCAAGTTAATTGGAATGGAATCCTATTTGACCTTTTTAAATTTCATTCTTCGGTTAAAATTGACCGCTTCTACTAAAATTGGCACGTTATTATCAATTTTTATTTTTGTGGTTAGTGTAATGCGCATTTTGTAAACGTCGTATATGTAAAAGTTTAACAAATTGGTAGATGGACAAAACAAAGACACTATTTTCTCTCCTTACTTAAATGTTAGAAAGATGTTAAGTCCTGCTGACTCATTTGTTAAAGAGAAAAAGTGTTTGCTAGATTGGTTAGAAAAGGAGATAGGTGTTTAGGGATGAGTGTCTATTTAAAAAACACAAAAAGCTCCGCATGACGGCTGTCAAAATGTGACCACACACATGTACGACTAAAAGCGTGAGCTTTGGAATCGAAGAAGGTGAAATGACTTCTCATCCCATGCCAATACTTTAAAAGGATGCCGATGCATGATGATGATATTGCTAATCGTGCGGTTCCTTCTTTCAGTTGCTTATAGAAAAAGATCTTTATAAAAATGCCTCGTCATAGTCATAACAGCAACAACAGCATCATCAGACAAGACAACTGCCACCAGCTGTCTTGTTCAGGATTATATGCAAATTAACAATGGATTTGGAAGGAAGGATAGAAGAAAAGAGTCAAAATGAGAGAGAGAAAAAAGTGCAGAAAGAACAACAAGCCCGACAATGACAATCACTTCCTTTCACTGTGAACATGAGGTCGTAATGGGAGGACTCTTGGAAGGGAATTGATTGTTTTGATTGAGGAAACGTGTTACATATGGAGTTATGGCTTTCCAAGTAACTGTCAATCATAGCAAATATGATGCAAAGTAATTCATTCAGCGAAACTACAGAATTTGCAAAAGATTTAGGTTGTATAATTTATTATGTTAGTCAACGCTAAAGTGCTGCTGACAATTTCCTACAGGGAGCTACTTTACTCATATACTTTTCAATTTAAATTTCGCTCAAAATATTGGTCGTCTGCGTCATTTCCCAATTTGTTCATTATTTATTCAGTGCACGGGGAGCTGTGAAACTTTAGATGAGCTATTTCTCGGGCATATTACAAACAAAATTTACATAACTCCAGGATAAAGTTACATGAGGATTGGGTGGAGCGAGGCAGTCGAAGTGTAAAAATTTACTTTTGACTTGAGTATAATTATAATTTTCTAAGAAGTTTTTGCTATAAATATAGTATACACGGTTGAATTACTATGTAATATCTTCCCTCAAGAATAAACAGTCAATTCGAATGGAAGTTTTACCAAAGAAAATTCACAACTGCTGCTGTCGAACAGAGCTCATTTATTTCTCGTTACTTTACGCATTTTACTTTTTCCGTAACAGGAGTGAAGAGTTGTCATTGGTTTGACGTTGACAACACTTATTTTTCCAATTATGCATAAATTTTCACTAGAAGATCTTCCTTACAATCAAGAGAGTGATTATTATGCATGCTTTTCCATAAACTTCCATCTATCTCAACTCCCTTACAAATAACTTATCACTCTGTGTACTTATTTAAAAATATTTATATTTTTCCATTTCATAGTAACTCTTAAAGTTTTCTAATTTCTTCATTATTTTACCTCTGAATTTTACCTACCAAAAAGTTAAATCTTGAATAAAGTTTGTCTACATGCAGGAATGATTCAAATCCATTTAAATGCTAATTTTAAAGATTTCAGACTTCCCAAGTATTACTAGTATTAGTCGGGACTCTGGAAAATATAATCTTTGGTTGTTTTTAATTAGGTTGTCCACGTTACACGCGAGGTATGTTTTTTATTTTTAATATCTTTAATCAGCTTAAAAAGGTAAAAATAAATACCTTTGTATTTAAGACTTCCCCAAGGTATTTCATCAGACTTATTTTTATAACAGTAAACCCTCTCAAAGTAAATTCAAACAGATGGGGATCTATAAATAAGGGGGAATTATGCATTAATTTTTGTATTATCACTCTGTTAAATGTAAATATTTTAATATTTACGACAAAAAAAATTATGATAAAAAATCAAACATAAGAGTGAGTTCAAAAAGGAAGTATTTTGTCAAGGGCTTGATTAAATGATTACTATTTTTGTCTATTGCATAGTATAATTAATAATCATGTGTTGAATGTCATACCCCTAAGTGTGCGGTAGGCCCAACTTAATACCACCATATTGGTACGTAAACTATCCGCCTGTCGTTTTATTAAAAATTAAACTACGGCGTATGACTCGGGAAAGGTTTCTATATAATACCCTTTTTTATTTATGAGGATTGTATAGAAAACAGTTTGCCGTCACGGTGACATTCAAAGTCATAGCAACTTGTCTTAATCCAAAAGGAAACGTATTTCATTCCGCTCAGTTTTAACGAACGAGTTTCCTTTACTTTGGTTGCAGCTCTGATGTTGATGATAAAATATGATTACAATATTGTAAAATATGTTTTTACCTTAAATTCATCCTATGAAGGTTTCTGCCATAATAATATTTGTCTTCAACAATGCAAATAAACTTCTACCTTCTTCCCAGTAGAGTTGTGTACATGAACATGTCACTTTAATGGAATAACGAAAAGGCTGTAAATTATAATTTTAAACAACTAATATATGCATGAGGAAAGTGTGATTAATCATTTTTTGGCGTGGATGAAAGCAGAGACGTTAGGAAAAGGTATGAAAACTTAGGTAGGTGGGATAAACAGCAAGTTTTATTGGACGGTGCAAAAATGATTAATATGATTTTTAAGTTGTAAAATTAAGATTTGTTGCATAATGAAGATTTTTGCAGGAGGTGCATTTATTTAATTGAACTGCAGTAGTAATAATAATCAGACTATATCTACTTTCTTGGTCGTTTTTTCAAATATCACTATAATTTAACATTAAGAAAGATGAGCAGCTACTTATGTTAGACTCCTAGATATGAAATTTCACGCAATACACTTTTTCTGTTGAATTCACCAGACTTTTCTCATATTAAAAATCCATTGGATAGGTATCTACTCGTAAATTTTTGCAAGCAGGCTATTTTTGAATCATCCAAAATGGTGTTGTTCTATGGAGGGAGAGAAAAGGTTTTGTTACGGAGAGTCTGGAACTGTAGCCATCTAAATGTTCAAAATTGACTGTTGCATTTCAGTCTATAGACAATGTTGAGCTAGCACAGGTGGAGAGAAAAGAAGAAAGCACAAAAATGTCTGCAATAATCATCATCATATTATGAATAAATGACAACTGCTTCTCGAGAATCCAGAACTGCCAATTACAAAATTTGATGGAAAAAGTTAAGTAAAAAAATGGGATATGGGATTGAAACAGGCAATGGGAAAAGATTCACAGACATTTTTAATAAGAAATAATTCTCAAAGTTTCTATCCCTTGACGAAATGCGTCTAGAAAAAAGTATAAAGTCAGCAAAACGAAGACATTTCTATTCATTTTTACTTCCTAGAGTTGTCCGTCAGTCATTCTTTGCAAAGAAAGTTGGTGTTTCAGAGACGCATCATCGCACTAAGGCTTTGTTTTAAAAAACCGTCTGCATAATATTTGCTGTGAAAACAATCCATTAAGTTCTCGTATGCACTTTGGAAAATACCCACTTAAAATTTTTATCTGTAAAGTTTTTCTCTCAAGAAATTAATTTCATTAGCGATTACAGGTCTATGTCATGGCAGAATATTTTGTCTTAGAATGCCCCATCTTGAAGAAAACAATGGACAATGAATAATCATGAAAGGAAGGCATTTCTGTAGCTTTCATGGCAGATTTATAGTTTGGCAGTGTCAACATTTTTCACTTTGTCCTTCTTCTTTATACCATGATGCTAGTATTATGGTTCTGAAAAGTTTCACACAGGATTATGCGTACTTTGCTAGGGATGATAACCGGAAGTGCTTTGCAGATACATTTTACAAATTTTACAAATTACAGAAGAAATTCGTCGTTGTATATTTTAGAAAGTAAGCAACCTTATAATTGTTCATTCACTAAAATTTAATCTAGAAAAGCTTTTTGTGCTCATTCTGTAAATCTTTCATCTTTCTTTATACTTTCCATCTCGTTGAGATGAAAGCTGTGAATTTTTAAACGTTTTCTGTTTACAACTCTATGTTATTGCCATTAAAATTCTCATTTTGCACTACAGGTTTAATTTTTGATGGACTGCTTCATTCTACGTATTCAGTTTAACAGCATACCAGCTTGTTCAAATCTTAACTGCGCGTTTTTCAAAACAACTCAGTCACAACATTATTTTCTTAAATAAACACCGTCATGTAGGTAAAGTGATGATGTATTTGAACATTTATGGGTAGAGCAATGAAATTCAAAATATAAACTTTTCTTCTTGACCGGCCCCCATATTTCACAGATTAAACTTTTCCCCTTCTTTTGACAGTACCAATCGTACGTTTGCAGTTTTTTGTTAAACTAAAGAATTGATATATTTCTGTCTACTGTAAAGTACTACCACGAATTAGTAATATTTAGGGTTTTGGTTAGTCTGCAAGTAGCAAAGATGCTGAACAAACAACAAAGGCCGTTTCGTTGGGTTTGTTGGGATATTTACATATTAGCAACTTACCGGGGTTAAATTAAACCAATTTCAGGGTATGAAATATGTTTAGTTTCATGTGTGAAATTATTGTATGTGCCCATTCCATTTATTGTTAAAAAATAAGAAAACGTCCACATTTTCTATCTTTTAAAACACATCCTTGTGTCTGTCTACTTTCTGTAAATCTTTCTTCCTCTGCTCCCACTCACTTTCCTTTCTCTTCTCCAAAGAGTAGGAATGACCCCGACTAACTAGTACAAGTTCCTCTACACAACCCCAAAATTGTTTTATAAATATTAATGAAAAGCAATCCAAACTAGTGTCCATTTCACGCTTCACCTAGCCGAGATTTTTGCTATATGAAAAGGGAAAACAAGGCGAGGAAGAAAAGGGAAAACGGTCGCTATCACTTGCCGCCAGCAAATTCTAGTCTTCCAGTAATGCCCAACTTTATATTTTCTGTTTATGGCATGGATAATGAGGCTACTTTTAACAGAGACAAAATACTTTTTTATAGTTTCATTAGGAAATCAGCTTACAATCTTTTAGCTTTCCTCTCTGTTGAGAAGCATATT
The DNA here is from genome assembly GCA_036507315.1 of Lepidocyrtus fimetarius. Classification (NCBI taxonomy): domain Eukaryota; kingdom Metazoa; phylum Arthropoda; class Collembola; order Entomobryomorpha; family Entomobryidae; genus Lepidocyrtus; species Lepidocyrtus fimetarius. The sequence continues at coordinate 44,153 of JAANSO010000003.1, read as the reverse complement.
TGGTTGCAAATTGCATAATATCATACAAACAACAACAACAAAATCCTGATTTTGTCACCCTAGAGCAAAAGTAATACAAACGGTGACTTGAAGTAGTAATACACTGCTAATGCACTCACTTTATTTCATATTATGACTATCCATGGACTATCTTATCAGGAAATAGCTCGCAAGGGGACAATAAATGCATTTTATCCTCCACTCCACTCACTTTTTTATGGCTTTAATTAACTGAATCGGAATCAGATCCAGTAAAAAAGGAATACTGAATAGTAGAAAAGAGCTTGCTTTTTGTCTTAGAAAAAATTAATTTGTAGATGGGATGCAACAGCAGAGGCATCAAGCAGTAAAAAAGATAGTGCTATTAGTGAAGTGGTGCACTATTGGGATAGAATTAATTGCTCAGAATTAGTTTAGGAAAAATTTACTGTTTTCAGGAAAGGAGAACATGCAAGGTAGCTAACTGCGTCATTTGATTACAAACCATTTGGGGAAATTGAGTATAACAGAATCGACAGTGTGCGAGGTTGAGATTGTTTTTGAAGATGAAGATTATAAAAACAAGCGGTTGGACCGATTTCATATTATTTAAGGAGGTCTCTTTCTTTCTCATCTTACTTCTCCGTCTTTGATCACTTGTCACCCATTAATTAAATGAGTTGATGGGTTGTAGTAGAGTAGAAGAGTGGAAGACGAAGAAGGAATATGCACAGAAGAAGAAGGAACAATTTGACAGGTGAAAAATAAGGTTTCTATTGACGTGTCATATTGAGTTGTTGTTTGTAACTGAACTAAGAAAAATCTTTGTGTGACGCAAATTTATTTGCCTTACATAGATGATATCTATTATCTTTCCATTTTTTGGCTAATGCTATTAAACGAAGACTTTTACTAATACAATATAAATTTTTTTATCTGGTTGAGAAAACAAAAGGAAAAATATTAAAAAGGGTAAATTATTTATCACTGAAAAATCAATTGCTTTATTCTTTAGGCAAACTGGTCCCATTTGCAGAGCTCTCGGTGGCACATGCATCAGTTCTTACAATTTTGGCGATAAGTCTTGAGCGATACATTGCAATTTGTCGTCCACTTCGTGCCAACTACACTTGCACTAAGCAAAGGGCTGTGATGGTTTGTTTTGGAATCTGGATCATTGGATGTATTGCTACCAGGTACGAAATAGCGTTAAATTATGCAAGACAACCAGGTCTAACCAACCTGCTGTCAGAAAAAGTGAATATTTAACGATGAAATATGCTTCGTTCTAAAATTTATGAATAAATATATTATTATAAGAAAGATATGAAAGATTGACATTGTGTTTTGTTTTAAGTTTTGACATTTTTTATGCTTTTTTATTTTTCAGTCCGGTTCTAGTTATCACGCAGTACAAGGGACTAACTTATTTGGACCGGGACATTCAGTATGCTTGCTTAACGCAGGCACAAGACTTTTGGTCGGCATTTTATTTTTTAAGCTCTATCACCATTTTCTTCTTCGTTCCATTATTTGCTCTGGTTGGACTTTACTGGGTCATTTCCAGGAATTTAATGACAGACCCGTCAGGTGCAGGTCGGTATTGTCCAGATCACCCCAACATGAGATCAAGAAGACAGGTAATGCAGATTGCTTTTATGTAGAGTGGAATTGCTCACAAAACTTTATATTTTACTAATTCGCACTGGCAAAGTGTGTATTCTGTAAGAAAGTTCTTTAAACAGTTTTTGCATTCACACTTGGGTGCAGCTAATTACCAAAAACAATGAAGTGAAAGTGAACTGTTCACAATAAAAATTAATTTCTTTCTTTTTTGGATTTTCAGGTGGTGATTATGTTGGCAACAGTTGTTTTCTTCTTTTTCATTTGCCTCCTGCCATTCCGTATTTTCACAATGTATATAATCCTTGCCCCTCCAGCTTTCGTAGCAAATATGGGGCAGGAAGTTTACTACAGTATTCTTTACTTTTGCCGGGTCATGTTGTATTTCAACTCTGCTATTAATCCCATCTTGTACAACGTGATGAGTTCAAAGTTTCGGGAGGCGTTTTTGAAAGCGCTTGGGTGTACTTTGGGTCATCAACGAAGAAACCGTTGGCTTTGTAGACATTTGAGTCGACAATCAACCTTCACCACTTCCTCTACCCTTCCAACATCAAGTGTAAAATCGTCTTCGCTCGGACATAATCACTATCACTGTTCAGGGTTTCATGGCGGAAGGGCTTGCTTTTCTAATGGGGATTCGGTGAGGATTCGGGAACTACCATCTGGCTCTGCAGATAAGAACGGTCATTTTGGTCGACATCCTGCTGCACAAAGAACGGCATCTGGGCCTTATTATCCCAGTAATCACTTTGGAAAAAAGCAAAGGGGTTCAGATGCAAACGTGATTCATACTCAGCTTTTGCAGAATAAGGACAAAAAAATGATTAGAGCGAATAGTGTTGTGTAAACACTTAAAAATTAATTCCTACAAAGTTATTTATGATGACCTTTGATGTGTACTTTTTACTTGGTATGCTTAATAGTACAACTTTTTCATTTTGTTCTCATTCATTATCAAATGCAAATAGCAAAAATTATCTACTCACATTAGAGAATTCGTTTAGAATAATTAAATTGAAGAATTTAATAGAATATTTGTTTCGATAATTTCAAAAATAAATGCATATTAGTAATAAATGTTTATTCTAGTGCTCCTAGCTGTTTCTGTAATTTGTAGTTGTAAGTTTTAATGTCTAAATATTTACATCAAGCTATATTTAATTATGTATGAGTAATTATTTATGGAATATTTTAGTCATTTGATTGCCGTAACGAGTAATTGTGTAATCGATATAAGTTGTAATGTAGGTCTGTTGATGAAAATACAAATCTACGTTTTATTACATATAAGCGTTTGTACATAATTATTTAGACAAATTAATGGTGCGTATTAAAAACGCAAAACGCAAGTAAATAGATGTTTTGATAGGAACTGTACAAAGTAATACTCACTGTGAAAGGTAATACGTTAAGGAGACGGAGCGTAATACTTCTTTGTAGAAGAATTTAAAGTGAAAGTAAAATTTTAATGACTATGCTGCTGCATAGGTTTTGTAGGTGATTTAATACAAATGAATGGTTTGATCTCACAGATTCTTGCGCAGAGCTTTCCGACCTACAAAAGATAAAATTTTAGAAATTAATCATATGAATAAAGAATAGATAGTGAGTGCTTGTTACGGCTTTGAACAAAAACTCAACGTAAGTAAAAGCAACGTTATGCACTTTTAATCAAAATGAACGTATTATAGTTAATTTAGAAGAACGTGATAGATTGTTAGCATCGTACGTAATGTAAAGATATACTTTTCCTTGTGGAAATACATAATTATACTTAAATGTTGTCACATCGTAGATCATAGGTGAAATCTCAACGTGTGGCTCTTGTATTGCTGTAATAAACTATTGAAAATAAATACAAAATACGAAAATTAAGTAGATAACCTCAATCATAAGAGAATAATCATTATAAACCTTTATAACATATTTGCGACACAGAGGTATAAATAAATAGTTTTTCAATTCATGAGAATTTCTGCCATACCTACTACATCAAAATATGATTTTATATCTGCTAAAACTACGTTTGGTTCGTCGGCAGAAATATTCCTGACGTAAATGGAATGCATTTGTATTTTAATACAAAAGTTGATGGATAGATGACAATGTCAATATCGTTTTAATTAAAGAACCTTACACGCAATCTATGAACTCGCAAAATTCGTCAATGGGGGATTTTAATATATTATCCAAGTTAAAGCAGATATAATTCTCAACTCGCCAGCTACCGCCACTGTCTACGTATACAATATTTTTGTTCAATCAGAGTTTGTTCAACTAGCAAACAAGTATTCATACTGATATTTTCTGGTGATGAAAAATATTCTCATTTTGGATCAAAATGGAACGACATTTAAGACCATAATTATCAACATGTAGCTCATACTTGAATTTTCAAAAAATGTACAAAAATGCCAATCCTTGAATGAAAGGGAGAGCAATGATGTTTCACTTATGAATACAATGTTGAATCTACTCACCTATCTAATTTTATTCCCTTTTTGTTCTAAATCCGAAATGATAATATTTTATACATTGTATAAGATATACGGGATGATTGCATAATAGCAGTAAAACAACAGACACACATCAACACATTTTTTTGCAGATTCAGCGTTATCAAGGCCAACGGTGTTAAATGCAACGTAACTCGTAGCTGCATGCCTGGTGCTTGTCTTTTGCATGTTTGCATTTTTCTGTTATTTTTTAAAACAAAGTATTGATTTCACTTTACCGTTTTTGAAGGAATTCTGTGAATTGTTCATTTTATGTCTCCACATCATCAGTCAATATAGCACGTCATTTCAATCTAAAGAAAACTACCGTATCCATCATCATCATAATAACCTTTTCCTGTAATTATAGACTTTACCTAAACTCTACATCAGCTTTAATCATGTTTCTTACGAAGTGTGTAAGGTCAAAACCCGTAAAATGATTTTATATTAACACCAACAACAAAAATGAGAGTGCTTAATATTTTCCAGTTTATGAAACAAAGATGGCTTTGTCAAAACTTATCATCTACCTCTTGAAAGATGAATGAAAGATGAAAAAATAAGCAATTATCATTATTGCGCATGTAAACAAGCACGTAATTAGTAGTTCCAATGAATTATTTCCATCTTCATACTTGCTTTCTGTTTAAATAAGCAATTTACTATAGACAGCCACAACCGGATATAAGTTAAAAAGAGGTATATTTTACAGAAATCGTAAAAAATATTTGAATACAAGTTTATTATGATTTTTGCTTTCTGTGCATTTTCTAAATTTGCTGAAACAACTATAAATCAACCTATGATCTACATTTTGCAAATATATGTTATCAGTACAATAAGATGTCACACGCATAAGCTTATACACTTATGCTAACTGAATGAGTATATGTTTCTGTAAATGCTTCGTTTTTAATTAAAAATATTTTTACTCGTTATTGGAATCAATAAGAATTGAAGATAAAATAAAAATTGAATGGCGTGGTCAGTAAAATACTTGATAAGCACACTCGAGTTCAAAAGTCAGCATATTTACATTGTTAAACATTTTCAGGAGTAGAATGAATGAACAAACGTCAGCATTATTGTATATTATGCATTATCTTCCGTAATCCTCATCGTCAACATATCCCAGTCACATGTCATACCGCTAATTTTTTAATAATTGAAATTAAATATGAACATGTGCTGCCTACACAAAAACACGAGATAATTTTAAAAAGATAAGGTTTTTACTATGAACAAAAGATTATGTTTCATTCTCACTTTAGCATTTCTGAGAAACTCTTGTTTCAAAACTCTGAAAGGGTTGCATAAGAGTTACCGAATTCATAAAAAGTCAATATTCAATAAATCCTAAATTCACCAATGATGTGGAAACCCAAGAGATAAAACTATTGTTTTACATCTTCACTTAATATTCTGACGATGTTCTTTGTCCTTAATATTAATTTCGTAATTAAGTAAAGAGGATACTGAAAACGATTGACCATGAAATATTACTTTAATTTTACGCAACTTTTAAGCAAGTAATTTAAAAACAATAGACAAATCAAATTAATCATAAACATCATCGTCAGTTAATTACTAGATCGAATTTGTTTTACCCTTGGTTCCTAATTCTTCTGAATTCCAAGGAATTCAAGCAAATGTGAAACAGTTTTATTAAAGAATCAGAATTTCACCAGGAATTGCCCAGGGAGGAGCAAAATGGAGCGTTGGCGAAGGTGGTTTCTTATTGGTTCAGGTTTCGTGGAAGCCTTGTTCTTCAGCGGATGTTTATTTGGATGGCCAAGTTTATTACTAATTTTGCAAAAGGAAGGAGTCTATACGTAAGATATCATCAAAATAATTGCATTCCTGAAATGTCCCTTACTCTAGCAATGTTGCATTTAACAGGCATGTCTGCACTAACTTGGATAATTTAACTGGAGGGAGTAACTTTAGCTCTTCCTTCGCCCAGGAATCTCGCATGATGGAACAAACCGATTGCCTAGGACAGATGTGCAATAACTCCGAAATTGCGAATCTCAGCTATATTAGCCATTTATCGGACATGGTGAGTAAATATTTTAGGACTTTTCATCATATCAAAGCCAATTAGGTTATTAGGAAGCATATTTTTGTAATTATGATTTTTATTTGTTAGCCCATCACATGCAATAAGCAAGCAATAGAAATGACGCTAGTTTATACATTTGCTGCAGTGATTTATGGAATCGCCGCTATTTTCATTGGGCTTTGCCTTGATCACTTTGGCATAAGAATCACTCGTGTAATTGGAAGGTATGTATAAGCTACAGTTATTATTGCAACTTACAAGATCTTCGATGGTAAAAACGGAATAAAAATTCTCATAAAATACACTTTGAGAATAGCTGATAATTTATTATTTTCCAGTGTGATGGGATGTACAGGATTCATATTTCTAGCTTTTACATCGTCAAGTAAATTCACCATGACTTAATATAAATTCTAAGAATGGAATAGACGCTTTTATGGGGTTTCTAATTACGCATCATTTCGTTAATTTTTACAGAGGAATGGTATTTTCTATGGCCTGCTCTCAACCTCATTGCAATGGGCTCAAATCAATTACGGCTCAGCGGTTTTCAATTTGCAGAATATAAGCCTGATCTCAGATCAACTATCCTGATTGCATATAGTTCCGCATATTCCATATCTACGGCGTTATTCATTGCTGTACAGGTTAGAAAATGCGTATAAGATTGTAAATAGAAAGTTTACGATTTGCAAAAAAATGATTCCTAAATTGGTAATAATGAACTAAAAGAGCAATGGCAGATGGCTTTTTGAACGGTATTTTCTATTAAACATGTAGCTTCTTTATGAGTACGGAATACCCATGAAAACGATCTTTCTTTGTTGTGCTGCCCTTTGCTCAATGACCTTTATTCCAACATTGCTCATCCGAAAGGAAGACTCTGGGGAAAATCGGAGCATTAACAGAGATGACAAAAGCAGAAATGGTGATACAATTAGTAGATCAAACTCCTATGAGATTGAGAGCTTATCACCGCAACTGGATATTCCCCTGGCTTCCTTAAAATCAAATAATAACGAAGATGAAGATGAAATCGGTACTTTCTAAAGAATAGATAAGGAATTTAATATACTAATATGCACATAAATTAGTTAAAAATTTTCATGGGACAGGCGCAGTTTTAGATGCTGAGTCAGGATCCTCCGTTCAACTTGAAAAATCTCAATACAAGAGAGTGATGAAGTCCATCACCTCATTATCTGGAGTACTTCATGCTTACTGGCACTTTATAAATTTATTTTTGATCCTCTTCTACTCATCGACATTCAATTTATGGGCTTCAAGAGTCAACTATGAGCGCAGTTGAGTTTCAAATCTTATTTTATTCATTTAATTTGCAGGAATCTCAAGCTATTTTCTTTTTATTTCTTCAGTATCTTTCTACATCAAAATGTCTGGCGTATGCTCTCTCTTTGGACCCATTTGTATTCCTATAAGTGGTCTAATTACAGATTGGATAATAAGACGTGCTAAAGAGCGTAAGCAAAGATGTTGGTCATTAATTTGATGACGCATAGGCATATTTTTTTATTTATTTAGAGTTTTATATTATTGCAGGGAATAATGAGCTGGAAAGAATTGGATATACTATGCAGGCTCCAACATTTGCAATGTTTGGTGCAACAACAACCCTACTCTTGACCATTGGCTGTAAACTTTTTGACAGTGAGATAGCAATTTACTTGTCTTTGATTTTAATGGCCCTTTCACGACCTGCTGTCGTCGGAACTTGCATGTCATATATTCGATTAAGGCAAGCATTTTTAAAACGAATTAAAAATTACATTACTTTAATGGCTCTAATGGCTCTAAAGTAAATGACATTAAAATTATGTTCATAACAGGTTTCCTGCGGACCAATTTAATATTTTGAATGGATTATTTACAACGTTTATTTCCCTTCTATGCTTCGTTCAGTATCCAGTGATGAGGTGGTTGGTAGCATCCGATGAGTCTTACATACAGGTTGGTAGTTTATATTTTAGTATAATATACAGTTTTGTTCAACTTTTTAATTTCTAGTTGGAAATGATGATGAAATGAGTCATTCATAATGTCTTCTAATCGTTTTTCAGAATTAATTTTTAAACAATTTTTATTGTCATTACGCAGGTGCACATATTTCTACTGGCGTTGCTAACTATCTCTTTGGTAAGTCCAGTACATATGATGTTTCGAAAAAACGCAATGAAATATGCTCGAGATAGATGGATGGATGATTTGAGAGGAACTCAATGCTTAAATGCATAAATATTATCTTATTTTCTATCCGGGTTGCTTGAGCTTTCATAAAGTAGTCATGAAGACCTCACTGACTTATCATAATCTCTAAATTGTAACAACTAGGCTCAAGTAAAACCTATTTAATTTCTTAAAGGTTTAGTTTTATTTGCTATGAATACATTACAAAACAAATTATTTTCCATAACATACTAAAATTCTAAAATCTATGAGAAATAAATGCCATTTTTATATAAAAATCGCCTAAGTCTATTTATTTGCCACAGCATTGTTCTATACTTATATAGTTTGAAAGTTCATCCTCTATCATTGAACTAAAACTATAAACGACTTGCTCAGAAGTCGCTTTCTAGGAAAAAAACATGAATTTGTCTTCCGATTGGTAGTTAAATTTTACCAATAAAAGTTCAATTTCGTCGGGACAATTGTCTATTGTACAAATTTTTTAAAGTTAAATTGTGTAGGCGAACAATCAAATGCAAAAATGATTTTCATGATGACCTACTTTATTTTTTAAACTAAAGTTTTGTTACCTTATCTAAAACGTTGTAATAATGCATAGTATCTAAATTCAAAAATGAACCCTTTTGAACTCTTAAGGAGCCAATAAACTTTTGCAGTTTGCTTCTTGATGATTTTAACTTTGCATTCACAATATAATCATTCCCTGCCTAATAGTGAGAATACATAAGCCGGCTTTTTAAACTGCTTCTGGATAAACGCGAAAGAAATATGAAACGGATTATGCCATTAATATTCGGAGTTCATATTTGTTATGTAATAATTGACAAGCAATCTTAAGTAAACATAATCCAGTGTTGCTATTTTGTCTAAAATTAATATGCTTTTTCATCCTTTCTTATCAATAACTCCTCAATTCATACTGATTTGGTATCTGTGATGCGACAGTGCGGTGACGCTAACCAGCATGACGTAACCAAACTCTATCCTGCAATATTTGTTGCTGTAGAAAGCATTAACTTTTATTATCCCCATTAAAATATCCAAAAGTAATTGCTGCTATAATAAAAATATGGGGTATCGGTTGCTGAAGAAAACTATCTTTTCAAGTCTAGTGACCTATTTTCACTTCCAAACAAAATTCTTTAGGTTACTGATAAGAATAAGTCTTTAACTGGAGATAAGAATTGTATCTTTCGTGCGATGTATTCCAAATGATATGAATCTATGCATAATCTAAATCGATTATTGCAAATGTTTTCCTTGCAATGAAACGGTTCTCTACTATTATAGTTTCCACGTGACATAATCCTCATATGATTTCTATTACTCCTACATGACTCGACTCTCTGGAGTGTCTGGACTCTGGACTAGGATGTTTATTTTTAAGCCGGTATATGTGAATCTTGACAATATTTAAAAACCAGTGCCATTTAGTTCGGATAGTAATAATAAAAAGGATTACAATTTAATGAATGACAATGTTTCACTAAACTTTGCATACATTTTTCATACATAAAATTTGCAGTTTGGCAAGACAAAATAACTTTAAACCCACAATGTTTTGTTGGTGAACAAGATGACTTGCAATTTTAAATGGTTTCAATCGCCTCAAAATCCTTCGTCATATCAACACAAACATTATCATTACTTCACCTTCAAAGATTAATCTTCCTGATTTTTTTTACAAAACCTCTCCTCATTTGTTTGCATTCATATTTCAAATGACGCTTCCTCTACTTTGTTGTCTTTTTCTAAAAAAAACAATTATACGAAGGCTACACCGCGTGCTTGAAATCCCTTTTCCAGCCACTTCAAAAACCATTCATTCTCACACGGTTTGGATCACGAGGAATATTCATTCTCATAAAAAAACGTCCTTTATAATCCTTTTTGATTTTAGTCGCATCATCATCATCATCTTCGTGAAGGAGTTGTAAAAAACCTTTCTCACCTGAAATTCAACTTTCCCGCAGGTATTCCTTCCTACACGAGACATGTAAAGTTTATATAAAAGATTGCAAAAAATGGCAATAGCAACCTTTTTTAAGCTGTTCAAGGCTGTAGGTATGATGGGGATGGATTGAGAGATATTACAGGATTTTAGCAGCGTGTATTGTACAATTTCTATTTGAAAGCATGGCGAGTGAGTAGAGTGGACTTTTTACAGCTGACACACATGGACCAAATTAAATTGCATTTGTACCATATTTTTCTATGTATATTTTAACTTTTATATTGCATAACAGGAGAGAAAAAAGTTTCATTTGCGTTCACACGTTGAGTTGGATAGAGAGGGATCCATTCCGTCGTTTTCATTCCTTATCTATCTACTACAGAGCTTACATAAGAGCACAGCTTTTTTTAAGCTCGCTTTAAAAAGTCAATTGTGGTGTGGTGGTGTGTCGTGTCTGTAGTACAACATTCTCTGCCTCACCACTCTCAGGTTTACTTTGATTTCTGTGAGTGCTCATCTGCCCTATCAAATATTTAATTATTTTTTTAATTGGGTTAGTGGATAAAAAACCTTAAGAAATTTATTAATTTTGGGTGTGTTAAATTTAGATTTAGTTAAAGAACTGAGGGAAAAATGGTACGCAAACCCGGCGATTTGGACTATGACGAGTATGAGACGTTACCTTCGAGCAGTGTAACAACTCACATGACTGCTGGGGCTATTGCTGGGATCATGGAACATTGTGTCATGTATCCTTTGGATTCCGTTAAGGTAACTTTATTTTTTAATATTTATTTAAAAGTGGAGCTTTTTTATGAAGAGTTTGGAAAGAGGGGTTAATGTTCTGGTAATGGTTAGTACCTATAGAGTTTATTCAGCTCTTACCTATAGGTATTTAAGCGCAATAAGTGAAGCAATGTAAATTGAGACTATGGATAAAAATCGATTTGGGTCTGCCGTTTTAAGTTTGTGATGCTAATATATAATTTATATCAATTTTTTTTGTTTGTAGACACGGATGCAGAGTCTGATTCCAGCACCTGGTACTCAATTCCGAACTGTAACGGATACCTTAACTCACATGGTAAAACGTGAAGGACTTTTCCGACCCGTCCGAGGGGTAAACGCTGTGATCATTGGCGCTGGACCTGCTCATGCTCTGTATTTTGCAAGTTACGAGCATGTGAAGCACCTTATAGTTGGTAAAGTTCCAACTACCTACAACCATTTTGTGTATGGGTTTGCTGGTTGCCTTGCAACTGTCTTCCATGACGGGATCATGACTCCAACTGATGTTGTCAAACAAAGGATGCAAATGTACAATAGCCCGTACAAAACCTGTTGGGAATGTATTAAGAAAACTTATCGAGCCGAAGGTGCCGTTGCTTTCTATCGCTCATACACTACACAACTTAGTATGAATATTCCGTTTCAAAGTCTTCATTTCGTTGTCTACGAATACATGCAAAAAGTAACGAATAAGGTAGGGGATTCTAGAATAATTTCAATTTGTTTCAATCATTGCCACGTGGACGAACCACAAGACAAAGTTTATTACATAATATTGTTTTCTTATTTGCAGGAGAAAGTTTACAATCCAAAAGCACATATGGTGTCTGGTGCAATTGCTGGTGCAGTTGCATCTGCCATAACCACTCCATTGGATGTATGCAAGACTTTGTTAAACACACAGGAGACCACCACGCTTAAGACTCTAGGAAAGTCGCAAATTAGCGGCTTAATGATAGCTTTTAGGACGGTTTACGAAATCGGAGGAATTCGTGGCTACTTTCAGGTACGCTTACGTGGACATTAGTTACCTAAGGGTCATTAAACTTTAACAATGAACAGTGCTAATGTACTTTATACGGTTTTGTAGGGTATATCAGCCCGAGTGTTGTACCAAATGCCATCTACAGCTATATGCTGGTCAGTGTACGAATTCTTCAAATTCGTCATTACTAAACGGGAGGCAGAATCCTCAGCAGCGGCAGCTGCAGCAGCAGCAACAGTCATCTTACCTGTAGTAAAGTCTCCTGAAGAAACCATTGAACAGAGGCTAGCCCCACCACCAGCAGCTTCTGTTCCTGTAATTACTTTAAATCAACCGGTGCCTGCTTCAACAGCAACGTCCCAATTCCCACCTTCCGCAGGTTTCCAAGGTCGATTTGGATATGAAAATGAAAATTCGCAAAAGTTTTAGGGTCAAAATCAAATTAAACTCCAAATTCTGAGTAACCTGATTAGAACTTTAAAGATATAGAGTTGATGTGATTTGATTGAAAGTCTTAAACTGACAAATCTTCGTAAACGACTTTAAAATAGTTATTGTGTAAAATCTTCCTGGCAAATGGCTGTATACATGTAACAGGCGTAGATCGAGAGTAGATAGTATTTTTTAAGAATTAGTGACGCGCCTGGAGCAAGGATTCAGGCCCAGTGAAGGTTTAACCTTGTTCGGTGCCATATAATGTTATAAGAAAGAAATATTTTGTAGTCCTAGTTAAAAACTGATCTGCACTATTCTATATGAGGTTAATTAATTATAATATACATTTAGTTATCAAATAAATCACTGTATGAGGACGCATGATGATGATGATGTTGTGTTGAATATTTGTACGGTATGAAAAAAAATACAAAGGTAACTTATACTTTACTTTCCAGTTTGACCAGAATATAATGAATATACTTCCTGGAAATTAATACATATTAAGATTATTTTATTTTGCGATAATCAGTGGTACTCCACACATTGCCATTATTACGGAGAAGTATTTCAAAATTCTAATTCAACTCCTGTTAAATAATGAATACATAAATATATATTGAAAGTTGCCTTGTCGTTTCTATAGTCATTATTATATGAAATACAATGTTAAGAATGAAATGAATGAAACATTAAATAAGATACGAGACAATTTCTGGTAATAAACCTCAAAATAATTAAAAAGCACGCTGTACCACACCGATATCGTATCCGGTAGATGATGAGTACATATCGTTAGCCGCAGGTACGAACTGTTGCCGCTGGGGTAAAAACAAAGGAAGTTCCGGTTCTTCATGTAACCAAAGACAGTGTAACTGCAATCGCTATTATTATTTAATTTTGTCATTCATCTACTTTTATAGTCATAGCCTTATATACTTGTATACCTATCGCAATCTTCAGGTTTCTTGCCATGTTTCTGGCGTTAGTTGATAAAATTGAGTTGATTGTTTCCTCTTTTGTTTTCTTTTTCAATTTAAAAGTACCTACAACGCCTGAGTCTGCTGTAGAATAAATCGTTGACTGCTCATTCTACAATTATCATGGTGTGTAATCATTATTTGTGTCAGATATGTCTATGACAATAAAAACAACTTATAGTTAACTAAAACTGATTATTTTCAAGTTTATTGAGCATGACCATAACTTTTAGTATGTTCCGACTTAAATACGAGGTTTTTTGGTGCCTAATGCCTACGTGACTTTAAACTAGCTGTACGAAAATTTTCATTGAGAATAGAATTGTCTTTGCCGTATTACCCGGTTCATACATCACATTTCCGATATTCCGTCCTCTTTGCTCTCTACTTTACCATTTCAATGACATAAATAAATACCTTTTATCATCATTGCTATCATATCTTTAAAACTAAACATGCCTTTTGGTCAGTATTCAATACAAAACTAAACGCTTTGGAAACAACTTTTCTGTTTGTATTCCTCATTGAGCAAGTCCTTTACATCCGATCACATAACTATTGTTAACAAATCGCTGTTCATATTTTAGGTAATAAGATGCAAATCAGTAGCCACAAGTTTTGAGAAGAATGATGGTGACATGAGCCGAGACATGATCCATAAACAGCATACTGAATCAGGTTATTATTATTAAGCTGTTCTCTTAAAACCGCTCCTCATCGCCAACACCATGATTGCTGAAGAATTGAATATTTTGTTGCTAAAGCAATCAAGACATTTTTATACTTGGATTTGGCAAATATACATGATTCATGATTTGTCCAGAAATATGTAGTTTTGATGCTACTTTGCCAGCCTTTTCCAGCAGCAGCGGTCGCTTAAAATTAAGCAAACAAATTGTGTCTGCTGCTGCTGAAGATCTGTTAAATGTTGGTAATGTTACAAGTTTGCAGGAGAAAATGGAGATGATGGCAAATGTTATGCGGTTTTATTTATATGATATGATGATGAAGGGCGAAGGACGAATATAAATTAAAATGATTTCAATATAAAGTCGTAGTAAAGTATAAAAGACATCATGTTTTATTTCATTCAGAAAGCTTATCCATCGGAAAATATAAAAATTACAAAATACTTTACAAACGTAGTATTTGCGTTTCATTCGTGCTAAAATTAATGATTCATATATTCAATGTACATAGCCTGATTTTAACCATTCAAAAAATATTAAGCATAGAATGTGGCTTCGATTGATAACTTCTTACCATCCTTGTGTGCCCCCACAAATAATAATATTTTTATTTTATGCTATTATAAATAGGGCATCCTTTCTTATTAGAAATTTTCAAAGAATGATGGAAGAACAAAAAATCAGAGTGATGAAAGAATAAGCGAATCTTATGCAACCAAGCAGGCCCAAGCATTTGATCCAATATCAGGTTACATGACGTAAATTTGCAATCTCACGTTGAAAAATTAATTTTTCTGTAGCTATTATGAACTGTCTTACTTCTTCAGTATATATATTTTACTGTATGTATTTTTAAAAGTGTACTAAATAAACGAATCCTCACTTTCATTAAGAGATTTTAATAAAAATTAATTATGCCAGAAGCATATTGCGAAAGAACGAAAGAATTATTATTTTCTTGAAAAAGGATTAGCCTGCTGAATTCCGTTCAGTTGAATTTGTTTAATAATTTTTAATTTAAGATTAATTAGTGAGTCCAGCAGATGTTTGATGTTCTTGTAGTAGGTAAGAAATGGCATATTTAATGCTTGGTCGTTGTTACTTTTGACCAATTTTGATATCTTGACACAAATTGATCTTGGTACCATTCTACACCGCTACGTGAGGTATGTATTCTACTATTCTATGTAACTCCAAATGGCTGAAATCTTTGCAAAAAACTGGAAGCTCTCAACTTAAGACCGAGTATCCCAAGTCCCAGATAGCCCCTCTAATATTACTCTGAAAGAACTATAATATTATGTTTATCTCTTCGCCAATATGGTAAAGCTTCCAGTAGTAGTGGCTCGCAATGTGCACCATTATCATTATTAATCATCGTTTAGTACGAAATAACATGTTTTAAACGGCATTTTCTTCACACACTATTTAGTAATTACCAAAGCATTCAGACTTTCAACTTCTTCCAGATTTACCATTGCTATAATAGGTGTGCTGATCATACATATCAAATCATAAGCAAAATGTTAGAGATTGTAAACTTTGTTTATTCCGAGAACTGTGGTAATCGTGCTCATAAAATTTATTGAAGTCGAGCATTTTGCAAGATCCATAAATATAACGTAAAAAATCTCCTGAAAGAAAGGATAATGACTAGATAAAGTTTCCTCCGTCCTCTTCCTTGATATTCCAGCAAAAATCTACATGCATTTTTCTTCTTTTCCAAATAAACTCTACCCAGTTCTAAAACCCAATTTTCAATAATGACTAAAATTTCTATAAAAATTCTGCTCTACTTCAACCATCTTATTATTCAATTTTTATTTTTTGGTTGCCATTTCAGCATCCATTCTACCTGGGAAGCTTTACCTTTGAGAAGAGGGCCAGGGTTTGTATGGGTATTGGGTATTAAGCCTTAAAATAATATGAATTCAGATGAAACTCTTCGGCAAAAACCAATATGATAAAAGGAATTACGTTGTATATTCATTTGCATAACTGTACACCTATTTCCTTTTCGTAGAATTGTAGTAGCAAAAAGGGCTTCAAATTCTGATTTTAATGAGCACTTCTTTGTCCTTTGTTGCTACATCATTTGCATTTCTCTTTTTTGATTTTATTACATGTTTTCTCTAGAAATTACTGAATAGTTTTCTCTAATTCTTATACTGACTAGAATATTCCAGCTAAATTATTAAATCAATTCAAATACTTTACATAAATTCAATTAGTTAAGTAGTTTCAATAACTTTATCTTTATCGACTGCAATGCAATTGCTTAGAACATACCTGATACGTTAGTCATAAAAATAGTCAGTCCTTAGTCATTTCAAGGAAATTTGTCTAAAAGTTGTTACAACTTTCAATTATTTTACATTGGGAGAAGCTTGATTGGTGGTTTAAGTCGACTAGTTTAATAATTTACAAAATGACGAACCTGAAAAGATCACTGAGATATTTTCTGTCAATATTAATCGTAGATGAAAAGAAGAAAACTTTGAATGAAAAGAAGAAAACTCGTTAGAAATTAACGATCAGATTACATCACTAATTATACAAGCAATTTTGTGACTAATCGTAAAGATTTGGCTAACAATTCCATGCTATTAATTAGACCACCCACCAACAGTAGGATGAAATTGGAAGGTGCAATGAAAAAATAATATTTCATTCTGTTTCATCTTGTCTTATTCCGCTAATATCTTTCTTTCCTCCTTTGTTCTGATTATGATTATTAGTCCAAGTAGTTTTATGCTTTACATTAGCCATTTCTTTCTATTGTTTTATGGGAAGCATTTGGAAAATAAAATCCATTTTATGTGCAACATTATTTAAACTTTCACACACAAAACAGCAAACCAGTGACCTTCTTTATCCTCTGGATTACCTCATTTCTTCTGCATCCTGCCTTTTTCTTTACAACAGATAGGAAGAAGCACCTGCTTATCCAAACTTCTAACGGCGTGCCTCTTCAATAAAATATTGAATTAATGTCTGTTTCAGAGAATCCAAGAGTAATTATCGTTTTTGTCTTCCAATAAAATATCAGAATAGGCAAGCTTAATTTTATTTTTGGGCTTCGTTTTTGTAAGCTTTGTGTTTTGTTTCATTTCAAAGAAAAAATATTGAGATCTCATTGACAATTTTAAGAACGGGTTTGTACCTTGGAGGTTAAAAAGTAATTTTGCAAGGTTGACAACACTCATCGAATGGTGTTAGGAAAGAGAAAGGGAAGGGGTACTCACTTCGATGCTTTTGACATATTTATAGTTTGTTTATTATCGTTGTTGCTGGTAGCGTTGCTCATCCTTTGGGAGCATCCTTGGGGACTCCAATTCCAGCATCCACGTTACCACAGAATTGGTAATACGGTACGCTGCTTGCAGTGAAATATCGAGAGTAAATTTGGTAGTTGTTATGATTGCTATTTTTGTATTAGAAAATCAGAAGGGCTAAGACTTCCTTTTTTCTGCATCGTTCAAACAGTAAACCCTTAAAATGTTTAAGATGATGCTGTTTCTACACTCTGATTTTAACAACTACCTCATCGCTTTGTAAATACACGGTTTATTGTTAGTTTTAAGTTTGATAGTAATTAAGTATTCATTGCATTTGGAAACTTTTTAATTAACAAAGCTGGCGTAATGTAATCAGTGAAAGACTCAGTTCTGAAATATTGTTTATGAAGTTGCTTTCTTATTTTGACTCAATAATATCCATTTCCATCCATAAGCAATAATTTAATAACCAGCTTCTTATGTACAGTGCGTATAGGAAATGATTTGGCGTTCATGCATCATAATATTGGCAACCTGATATTGGCAATCTCCGTAACTCATTTCGGTAAAGCGTTACTATAACGTTTGTTTCACCCATGAAACGAAGCTACCAAAATAGAATTTACACATAACAATATTCTTAATTGAGGTGGATAATCGCAAGTCATTGTGAAATGTTTTAGTGTCCCCGTCCAGTCTATAATTCTCCCATCATCATCACTGCATATAGTGCCATTATTTCTTTTAAAAGTCTATATGTTAAACACGCGTACTATTCATATCTTTGCAACAATATACATATTTACATTTCGCAATTTTACTTTACCAATTTTCTTGCGTATAGGTTTATTACTATCATTATTACCATCGTTTTCTTCTTTTCTTTGGGTGATTACCTCATTTTGCCTAGTCAAAGGAAGTAAGCGAAAAAAGAATTACGATTAGCTTGCTGAACATCGCCAATTGTTAGGAGGATAACACGATACGGCATGGTAAAGGTACAATGGAGAAACAGCAGAATGCGATCATAACAATAATTATCATCAGTATCACCAGCTTTTTTCCTTTTAATAAACTGAGGATTTTGGAAGACTAAGATTAGTACAGGAGGAAGTGCGGAGGAATAGGAAATTTCTAATTTGCAGCTCCCTCTTCTTTTGCTTTCTCCTTCGTTTCGTCGCCTCTCTCCCCCCTCCCGTTGTTTTTTCCTAGTTATATTTCAATAAAATGTAATTGGCAGTAAGGACAAGGAATAAGGTTGGACATAAAATAGAAAAATAGTGTTTCTTAGAGTAATGAGATGGGCCTCAAGGGAAATGCCTAGATTTACAAGTGGAAGTAATATACGTGCATGTGTATTCCCTGTGCAGACGTATATATGAATATATTACAGATTTTTCTCTTCAAATACATGTGCATAACAAGTAATTAATTTCGAGCTGGAAGGAAAAGACATCTTTGGGATATGGAGTGCGTTTACCTAAGTGAAAGTTGTTCTTGGCTAATGAAATTGTTATGTACGAATAAGAACGAAACAAGATAAAAAGATAAAAAAGAACTAAAGGCTCATGCTTTACTTTCCCTTTTTATTTATAGATTATTGTTAGCTTTTAAAAGCTAGGTATGAAATTGATACGTTAGTCTGTTTGTCTGTCCGCAACATTTGATTGAATGCTTAATTTTTCTATACAAATACGTGATTGAATTTGAAGAAATTACAAAAATGGATTTAGAAAGAGTTTAAACAATAATTTCAAGCTAGTATTTAAGCATTACTGCTTTATATTTTATGTCCATTTGTGTTGGAGGTGAAAATAATTAATATTATGTGCATGTGCTTTTATATGAAGAAAGCAAACGCTCGTCTCTTGCCCTTTGTAGTTTTCCGAAGTGAATGACTTTTAAAGAAAAATTGTTACAAGGTACAAATGGAATATGCTATTCCAAAAATTATATTTTAATAGTAATTAAATTGTATTTTTAGAAAGCTTAGGTGAAAGTGGAAACAAAAACTTGTAGTGGGATTAAGATCTGAGACAAAAAAGTGTGTTTATGTAGTTGAAGTGAAAAAACGTTCTAAATTAGTTTTTGCGTAGTTTTTTAGTGTGGAACGTTTTGCAATACATTCTAAAAGACTATACTCATCATAAAGTCCCTGTAGTCCAATTCCAATTTTATTTTGTCCTTTTTTACTTATAATCCAATTTAATCCCTAAAATTAGAGAAAATTTGAGGGAAATAAGAAAATTCAGTTTTAATACTAAATATTGGGTCTTATGTTTTTGCATTAACAATGAAGTAAGGCGCTAAATGTGTTGGATTTGTGTAGATCTCATCCTAATTCCTATGAAATCAGTGTAAGAAAAAGAAAAACCTCATTTCCCGTTGGTAATAATAACAATGCTGGAAAGTTTAAAGCGATCGTCATTCTGATCACCAACCTCCCTTCACAACTCCAAAGCAAGCGACTTACTTTTGCCAGCATTTCCACGCTTTTTTCAACCCACTTCCTTTTTTGCCTAACGGTGAAGCAGTGCTAAAGATTACACATCGTCAACATCAAGCAACGCGACAAGGTTGTGCTAACTTCCATGCTAACATATGCACGGCTGCATTGCAATCCACTTGTTCCATCGCTCTTTTTCCACTGACTTTCAATATATCAGAACCGTTTTCGGATTTTGTCTCAGTCTTGAACAGTTCTGGGTTTCGCACGGGCGTCATTCTATCTTCTCTTGAGGCTTTCATCTAAACAACCTACCTTGGAATATCTACAGTTAAGCGACCACTTTGTTTTCTCAAACAGAAGTCCAACAACTGATATTTGTTATTTTTTCTTTTGCAAGTAGAATTTCTGCAAAAAATCGAGAACTAACGTTTTTGATGGAGTAAATGTATCCTATTCTTGTGTGTTTCATTTTACGGAAGGATAAATACAAATGATTTTGTTTCCTTTTTCAAAGGCATCATTTCACCCAGTGAAAATTATCAGAAAGAACAAGATAGAAAAAAGAAAATAGCTGAAGAGTATCTTCTTCTTGGCACTCAGCAGGAGACTAACAGCTCTTTTCATTTTTTCTCCGAAGTGAAAATACAAATGAAATGTTGTTCATCTCTTTTCATCTTTTTTCTTAAAGCAAGTCGCATTACTATCTGCAGCAGAAACTTAAAACAAAAACAATGAAGTTGCTCAGTCACCTTAAAACATTTTTTATCAGAGCTTTTCAGTAAAACTGTGTCTGGGAAGATAATAGAACTTATGAATCAGTAGCCATTCCGTGAAATAGATTTTTGACGCCAGTGTCAGTTTTTAAACAATAACCCACAAAAACGTTTACTATACCTGACCATCTATATAATTAAAAATATAAAAACATAATAGATTTTTCTATCATTGTTTCATTCTACAACAAAAATCATCATAAAGGTAAGTGCAAAAAACCCTTTATTCTCAAGACGCACGTCTTAGTTTACCCCGCTAGCTTTTAAAGAAAAGACAACAAAATTTCTTTCGCAAAATTTAAAGAAATGAACGGTAACACAATTGTCGAGCACAATTTTTAAAGAGGTGACATAGCGTAAAGCTAATATTATGCCAATTTACTTTCTAGTTTAATTGGATTCAACTTTTCCTTCATTTCTTCGTCTTTAGTTTTAATAATCCCTTACTCCCATGCTTTTTCTTTTTCCTCTCTGGGAATTCCCTGGGGCAGAACCGATGGTTCTTCCATGAACTGTTAAAGGGAGCATATTATTCAGGAAGAAATGCTAACTGACAGACAAACTCATATTAATTCATAAGGAATTTACGATCAATGCTTTTAGAAACATTGTTTATAAGAATTAACAAAAACCCGTCATATACTTTAGCTCCTCTCGCAAACTTTTAGAATAATGGATGCTAACTATAAATAAAGTTCGGTTCAAATTTCAATATTTAAAATATTCAACTTGTTTTCTGACTTTTCTGTCACTTTTAAAAAACACTTTACACGGAATGGGCCAGCATAATCTGACGCGCTTTCTCTTCCAGTATAGAAAGTTCTGTATTAAATCAACATGATTGATTTATCAACTCTTAATGCAAATACTGCATGAAGTTGTAATTTTTCATGGGATTCCAAAAGACTTGGATAATATGATGATATGTTGACAGTTCTGATACAAAATATACTTGCAAATAAACCAGGCATGAATAGTATGTGCTCGCTAATCAACAGATGAGCACTTTACTGTTTACATAAAAAAGTTATTGTTTTGCAACACGAAATACGGAATATTATACATTATTTTATTAGTTTTATCTGAAAACGTTGGGAATGAACAGAGACACGGAAGTAATTATGCTTTTTAGCAAGATAGTAACGAAAAGTTAATAGTACACGCTCAAGTGTTAACTATTTTTAAATATCTACTCTCTGTTTATCCTTTTGTCAAGTTTAAATAGTTGCAGGAAA
Source organism: Lepidocyrtus fimetarius (assembly GCA_036507315.1). NCBI lineage: Eukaryota > Metazoa > Arthropoda > Collembola > Entomobryomorpha > Entomobryidae > Lepidocyrtus > Lepidocyrtus fimetarius. Next base: position 22,213 of record JAANSO010000003.1, on the reverse strand, counting down.
CTGCATTGACTTTACGAAGTAATAAAACAGCTTGTTGCATTGTGTAACACAAAGAAAATAATTATTGATTAAGAAATAAATTAAAGGGAAATTGTTTCGTTTGTACATAACTATAACGGGGAGATACTATGCAATTACTAACCATGGTAAGTAGAGCAGTCAAGGCATAATCGACCAGTTTTCTTTTAAAAAGGGATTTTTTCCTTATTCTGTCCTTCCGGAATATAATACTAAACCAAAAAGCAAACAGTTTCATGTTGCGAATTATTAAGCATTCTGGGTACTACTGGCTACAAAAAGTAAACAGAGTCATTCTATAACTTTGGTTAGTTCCCTCCTCCACCAATAAAGAATCGTTTTTTATTGTTTATTGTAGTACGAGCTGCATTAATGATGTATTCTTAAAGCTTAATATTTTCAAACTCACAAGTTACATTGTAAGCAACTCTCAAAGATTAGTTTTCTTTTCATTTTCACTATTTGCTAGAAGAGGAGTGAACAGAGCGTAAAAGATGAAGAAAGCAAAGTTGTCAATACTTTAGAAATTTGATAAGACCGAGAACAAAGAGAATACAGGGCATAAAAACTCTTTAATGTGTTATTTTGTTCTAACCCAGGGCCATTTACTATCATTATTGCCGTTTATACATATACAACCATAGATGACAAATTATTTACTTGGTGGAAACAAGGTTTTCATTAAGCAAACCGTTCAATTTCTTTTTTTAATTAACTCAGAAAAGGGGAACAAAAGGGACACGTGATTGTTTGGAGCCTTTAAATGGCCCAAGCACAACCGTTCTAATCTAAATGTGTAAAGTAATCGTAAACATTAACATGAAATGCATCCCATTTCCTTTCAACCTCCCTTTTTGTAGATAAAAAAGAGGAAATTAAAGTTCTGTAAAGATTTAGTAAAACATTTCATGCAATTTTGTACAAACTTGGAAATAGTGCGTTTTTCATCGTATGAAGTATAGTAGTAGGGTGAAAGTCAAAAATAGTTTACAAGTAAACTGTAGAAAGGTCACTTTTGCAATGAAGCCCTCATTAACTAGGTACATAATAGGTAATCTGTGTAGTTACGTAATAAATGGCATAGCTGTCATTGTTTTTCCACGGTTTTATGTAACCAAACTGCACTTTTATCTGTATAAATGGAAGGCAAATTGTAAATCAAAGCATGATTCAGGTATGAACAAACCAATTTTGAAAAATAAATGGGTTTTATATTCCCCAATATTTTTATTCTAGAGAAGAAAACAAATGCAACGGGATTACTTTTCAAGTAGGATTTACTACCCGATTTTTGCATTCAATGAATTTCCTTCCTAAAATTCAGTGAATCGTAAAAAGGTTGCATCATCCCCTTTTCCTCCTCCTTTCTAATGTATTTCTCCGTGGTAAAGGAAAGAAAATATAGTCTTCCTCCACTACTTTCTCTCATTTTTACTAAATAGCATTTAGGCAGGGATAGGCGTCCTTTGGAATTTCCTCTTTAGTTGTTTTAGCCAAGAGCAGCAGGGCAAAGGAAAACTATTGATGGTGGGTTGTGCTGTAGTAGTCGGCTATAATAAAGTGCAATGCTATATAGCTAATCACAGCTTGTTTCAGTCCTCATTTTTTACATAAAAATCTAACCAAGGCTAATCCTCATGATTTTGATGGTCATCATTACCAACAATTTCTTCATTTTATAAGAAATTGAAAGCTCAGATTATCCCCGAGACGCATATAAAGGCAGTATTTACTAATATTTAAGGGAAATGGAGCAATTTTGAACATCTTTTTGTGTGGTCCATTTTCCAAGATAAAAGGGTTTGATTGCATAGATATAGTGTGACAGGAGTCACAACACGGGTACTTATCTTTTAGTTGTTATTATATTCTTGTCCATGTATATAAATACTGGCATCCCCAACCACAAAGCGTTCAACGCATGAAGGAAATCTGTAATTTGCTTGTCCCAAAATGGACTTATAATCGGTTCCAATTGCCCTTCCAGTCTTCTTGAACGGGAATGCAGGGAAGGGAGCGGAAGTGGTAAATTCAAGGATGGAATCTTGATGGGATTTTTAGATCGTATAGCGAAAGAAAAAGAAAGAGCCCATGACATGAGTGACTTAAGTTTAAAGAATGTTTTAGTTAAAAATGGTATTCTCTCAAATGTCAAAATGCTTTTATGCTAGTCATATTAGGACTTGAGGCATCCATTTTGTACATTTTAGCAAGAGCAAGAACATTTCCGATCTTTTGATAAAATGAAATTGTTTCTTGCTAAACTCATCCAAGAAAAATAGTAATTTACTATTAGTTTTATAAAATTGATAAATTCTGACCAGACTTTATTTCAGGACAGATACAGAATCAGTAATGGATTGAAAAAGTAAGTTTCATGCGAATGTTGCCATAATATATGGAAAAATTGTCAAATATGTTTTGCGTTTCATTTTCATTTGGATTTCAACCGTTAATTAATTAACGAAATGAATTGATAAATTCAAGCATAAGATTTTTTGCAAGATTTTTTTTTTGGGAGAGAATGAATAATGATTTTCGTTTATATTTGCTTGACTACCAGTTAAAATATTGTACGACATTAACCATTCATTATTTTTATTTACTTACAATCTACATATGGCAAAGCCTGAATTTTAAACCCCGCCTATGGGCACACTCGAAAGGATCCGTGGAAAGAAATAATTTTTGTGAATCTCATCTAAATCTACAATAGAATAGACAGAAATCCTTGTCTGAACGCCAAAGATAAATCAAAATCACTGTAACCAGTGAATTTCACTTTTATCCCTACCACTGTAAATTTGCTTTGTCACCTGGACATAATCTCATGGATTTCCGATTTAGAGGAGAGGCTCAAAGAGTGAGCAAGATTTAAACAGAAATAATATTTTGTCTGCTAGTCTGCCACCAAGTAAGGCAACGAAGCATTCGTGAGTGGCAAGTAGTGTGCAGATTCAAGATTAAGACTAGATAAAGGATTACGCTGTTGCGCGTATCCTTTCACAGTCCATAGAAGGGAGTGAGCTGTCGACATGAGTTTGGTGCTCATTTAAATCAAATGAGAAATGAAGATGGTTTGTCAATACACGTCATCATCCCAAAACTATACCATCATAATACTAACTGAACCCGAGCTACAAAATTAAAATTACGTGTTTGTCACTTGGAAAGTCATGCTCAACAATAAGAAGATGACGGCGATAGTGATGATGAGCCTCCTGCTCTATTGTAGTTTCTTTACTACTATCTGGTAAATTTGTTTACATGTTCTTGCATGTGTGTGGTCTTGCTTGTTTGTAAATGAAAAATGGCTGGAATAATAATAAAGAAGAGATGCTTTCCTTAGACAAGTCACTCGACTCTGTAAAGTCTTTGTTGCTTTTATATTTATGATTATGAATACCCTAAAGGTTTATTTTTGGATAGTGTGTCGGAGCCGTTTCATGGCAATGTCGGGAATATTTACTTTTTTGGACACATCCACTTTTCCCATTCAATAAAAAGTGTCAAACATGTCAAAATGAAGAATTAGCGGTGACAAGGAAAACCGTGAGAAAGAAATAAGGAGAAGGGAGTGGGAAAAATTGGAAACTTGCTGTAAACTGGGAATACTAGTTGAAGATGAGTTTTCATATTTTTTAACAATTTCTCTGGTATATTGGTTGGACACGCTTTTCCCATAAATGCGTTTTCAATGAAACCATTTTATGGCATAAAATCGAATCTTCTTTGTTAATAAAATATTTTGGAAGAATAAAAGATAGCATCTTTAAAAAATATTTTTTCCCATCGTTTGGAATTGTGGAAGTCAAAAGTGTTTTTACAATCCTGTCAGTAATCGCATTAATCGTGTCACAAGAGTATCGCCACCACTCAACCAATAAAATTTCCATTTCTTTTGACAACCAATTTGCAAAATGCAGATAAAAGTAAACAAAGGTAACTCGTAAAAAGCTCTCATTTAATCACATGATGTCAATTTTTACAATATAGCTTTGACATTGTTTATTAAAGTTTTATTAAAATGTTTGCTAAACATAATTATATGGCTTTTCACGAAGGTCGTTTTTTGTCATAGATGATTTAGAAATTTATTTGTTTTGATAAATTCTGGAAATATTAAAACTTTGTGGGCAACGTACATAAATACATCAATTTAATGTTTTTGCATTACCAAGTCGTATCTGAATGTGATGCTCCTTTTTCGAGGTTATTTAATAGCAAACTTAAATTTCTAACTGGCTTTGTTTTATAGTCCATAAAATATGCAACGTTTTGTTTGTGTACGTCATGTTGTAGTAAATTTTGTTGCCATGCTGCACACCCGAAATTGGAAAAGGGTAGATGATCTTGATAGTGAATATCGCAGTAGTGAATTATAATCTCCTTCTCATGTTTTACCATTGAATCGACTATACACAATATTTAATAGAAAAAAGAAACAGTTGAACAGTTTTAAGTGTTTTTAGTAAATTTAATATTTTCGTTTTCCATTAAATTCTTAATCATTTACAAGTCTTTTTACTCGTTTACACCAAAAGATTTCTGTAATTCAAATTATATTTGAATTTACTATTTAAAACAAAAAAATACAAAAACAGACAAGTTTACATGTCAGCGTCATAAAAACTAATGAGTTTTATTTAAAAAATGTCTCCTGCAAAAGGTTAATTAACAAAATTAATGCATACACATTGGCCCATTTCTTGTTCGCACTGGTATACCTAGGGCTTACCAAAAGAAACTTTTAAAAAGCATTCACACGAAATGAAACATGGAGCTGAAGCACGAATAAAATCTGTGTAGTTTGATAACAGCTTCTTTGGAACAAATCTTCCTGGCATCTTCTTCCTTTTTGTAGTTCCTTTCCAAATTCAGATATTTTTCCTGAAATGTTAAGTATGGCTTGGAGGTACTGCCAAATGTACTTTTGGCAAACATTCATTGGAATAAGAAGACATACAGCATTGCTGATTTCAATCCAGTATAGTGCAAAAGTTGCTTCCATAGTGTCATGATGATGGTGAAGATGCTAATCAATTCTGTGAGAAACCTTTGTTTTGTTATCACTTTCACTTTCTATATCATCTAATGGCATTTAAGAATATTGTCATGGACGTCATTAGTCATTACTACTATCAACTTCCTTCTCATCATCAGATTGAGTGGACTCTTTTCCTCTTCATTTTTTATATTTTTCCTTAACAGGAAGGAGACGATGAAACCCAACCCTGAAAATGGCAGGGCGGTCACATTGAGTGTGCTGATGAGTTACTGGCTATTGGCTTCACGTATCCAGTAGATTCGCTCTGTATTTCGGGAAAGAAAATAGTGATGGTCAGAACGGGTAATGTTTTGTCATTTAAATTGGATATTACTACACAGCGTATATTGGCAATAATATCAAGTATCGGGTAGTAGAAGGTATAAGTTTGATAAAATTAGCAGATCGCGAGAATACTTGCAGAACGAAATAGATATTTTGAAGAGGGACAAGGAAGGAAAAGGAGTTCTTTTCCAGCCAGTCTTTTAGGTACTTAAATCATAACGAATGAGAGAATTTTCGAGGTTGTAAACCATGTTGCAAGTATATATAGATAAGATGATGAATGCAAGCTATCGTTAATGATGAATTGTCTTCTGGTTTTGATTTCACTGCTTTTTCCTTCCTCGTGTTCATGAGGAAGAATATTGGAGGCTAGGAAGAGGTGAGTGGTAGGGTTTTAACCATTCAACAAAATACCTATACAAGGAATTTGGAACAAATTCAACTGGTATTATTTTCTAATATCTAACTAGAAAGCAGCTTCCTTTATGCTGTCCTTTATGAAAAATAAAGTCAGAAAGCGATAATTTTAGAGAATAATGGTGCGTTATGAATCGTTACAAGGTGAATTGATTCAACTAATGTTGAAAAGTTTTCAAAATTATTCCTTCTCCCTTTTAATAATTGATACCTTTCCGTAATTAATTACATCATAGGATTGATCTCTATACGTATGATTTGCGATTTCAGTTTATCTATGAAAAGGCAGATTGTGGTTAAAACAGACCATAGCTTTGGTAATCTTTTTACTTTGTCGATTAAGTTAATTATTGGTCGACACCATACAATTTATCATCATTACTATTACCTAATTACAGAAATATTCACGTGAAGCAGTTTCCATTAGTTCGGGGAAATTGATTTAAATCTTTAGGTAACAAGAGAAGGGCTATAAGCCGTTCAGACCGTATTAAAATGAAAATAACTCAATTTTAAGAAGAGATTAGAGGGATTTTGTACAAAGCGAGTACTTAGAAGTAGTCTAGTAAAACAATAACTATCATGTTGGCGTCATTCAATTTATGAGCCTTTGGTGAATTATTAAATCCAGTCCTTATTACATTAGACTAGGCAACTTTTTAGCACATTAAAACCTGAATAGAAGTACTCTTGTTCTATAAGAAGTAACAGAGATAAAGGTTTTGTAGGTGGGTTTGCGACTTGCCCCTTTCACTTCCTACATTTATAACATTAATTAAATATGACAAAATTCTCCGTTCCTTTTTTCTTATATTGTTTAATAATAATGGAATAAGGTAAGAGTTAATTACAGCAGTAGAAACACCGAGGCCAAAGAACTTCCCAATGAATAAAAGCTTTCATTAGCCGTTGAGACAAAATTTGTGCAATTTAAATTACTAAATAGTTTATTAAAACCTCATTCGTTCATTGTCAAATTAAATTACCTGCGTAATTTTCACAAATATTTTAAATAAGTTTAATTAATTTTGAAAATGTGTCTAACTTTTTCCCTTTTGCTAGTACAAATAGTGCAAAGTTTATATGATTCCAGGTAAATCGACGAATATGTTTAAATGTCCAAAGTAAATACTTCTCTGGAATCGCTTTCTTTGTCGATTTTAATTAGCAAGTCAATTCAAAGTTGATTAAAAGCAGCTGGAGTTGATCAAATTGTAAATTATGTAAAGTTTACTTTTTATGAAATACATTTGCAACCCAATATTGATGACAAAATCCTTCCATTTTGCCATTGTGTGTATGAGATCGTCTTATAAAAATATTTAGCTGTTATTAAAGAAGGATGGAGTATGTATATGCTACAACAGCAGCCAACCACTTCATTAATTCCACAACATTCCTCATTTCAGTCTCAACGTGTGTGCCAGTGAAGGCTGCGTCGCAGGTTTGCCGATGTCAGGCAAGAGAGAATTGAATAAGTTCCAACCGTCTTTCTTTCTTTGTTGGCTCTTTTATGTGGAATAACACAAGTCAAAGTGATGAAAGTCATTCCTAACCACCAAGAAACTTCACAAATTAATGTCTTCATTGACTCCATCCAAACTAAAGAAATGGTTTTTGTTTTAACTGATTGTAAAAGTAAGTTTTTTAGAAAGTGAAATCGTTGCTGTTTTCTCGATCTGAACCTTCTCTTGCTCATTCTCAAAAAACATTTCAAATTACAAAAAAAACAAAAGAATTTTAGAACCGGAAAATTGTTTCCTTTTGGAAATATTTTAAAGCAGTGCTCATGACAGGTAAATAGCGCTACTTTGTCCGCCTATTTTTACATTTTACTAAAAAATAAAGAATTTAAAAAATTGTGGACCGAAAAACTTCTTTATTTACTCAAGGGTAAGGCGAACAAGAATGGAACAAGACGGAGAAAAGGTGACAGAAAAGTTTTACTCGACCTTTATTATTCAGTTATGAGGAGAAAACGAAAGAAAGTTTACAGTAAATTAGCTTATTCATGTGTGACAATTTCTTGAATACAGGAATTCTTTCTTAAACTTTTTTGTGATTACGCTTTTCTATCCTTATTATGCCATTCACTTGCATACACCGGTGAATATTTCAATAAAACTTCAACAAAGGTAAGTTGTATTGACAATTTTACGCTTTGTAAATTACATATGATGGCTAAACCTTCTCCTTAATGTTCTTGAAAAATTCTGCCATATTTTTCTATTCCAATACATTCTTTTTTTCAATATTTATTTTTATTGTCCTTTTTTGATAGTAATTTGTTTTTAAAAACAATTCTCTGAATTTCACAAATCATAATCATCAACATAGTTACTATGTTTTACCCAATTCGATTTCCCTTAGAAATCAAATACTTGATTTTTGAAATAAAGAAGAAAAAATCCTTCACCTTAAGTGATTCATGAAAAAATTTGCATACGATTGTATATATTACTCCGCGTTTTGCATGAAATGTTCCAACTCAACCTCTTCCGCAATTGTAATTTGCAATTTGGAAAGATTCGGTAATGTTTTGTGTAACTTTCTGAATGGTTGCCTCATTCACAGAACATAATATTGACCTATATTGATTTTTCCTAAAAAAAAACTTTAACGTCTTTTCCCTTCAAAAATAAATACTTTATGTGAGTGAAGTGGGGAGTGGGTGCTCCTCTTTGAATACAAAAGTGTCTTCTTTCCTCCCTGTAGGCATCCTTTCCAAACTCATCCAAAATCAGTGATTTGCATATGCTGATGATAGTAATGAGAAGCCACACAGATGAGTTTTTGTGAGATGGTAGGTTTTAAAAGAAGTTTCTTTCACAAAGACTCATCCCATTCCAATTTGTATGAGTGTGTGTTAAAAGAGAAACAGGGAAAAAGGACATTATTCAAGCAACTTCTCAACCATAATAGAAGTATACGGTGACAGTTAAAAGTTGCATTATAAGTAAATCATCATTTCAGTTGAGATCTCACACTTTCTTCGTATCATTCCTTCGGGTCATTTTATCTTGAAAGGGGAAACGTGAGTGGTATGTTGGGACTGACTGGTTTCATATAATAATATTGGCTCTCCTTTTTCTTGTTCTTTAAAGTAATGGGTACAAAAACCACGGTTTGGTTGCGTAAACTTTCCTCTTAGAATGGTCCATGCAGAAAGTTCATGTTTGCCTTTCCTTTCTATTTGAAAAAATTTAAAGGGTCCTTAGAAGGTATAGCAAAATTTTTCTCCTAGAAATGAAATGGATTTCCCGTAAAAACTTTCCATTTTATGATTTTCAGTTTATGTTCGAAAATAGTCTGCAATCAAACTGACTGCAATCTTAATCTATTCCACACAGCTGAGATAATCCTTTTTTCCTGGACGTAAATTTAATCGGTAGCGATTTGTTGAGACCATTTCCTTTGCCAGGTTTAAAGACGCAGGAAATCAAACATTTCATGTAAGAAAAAAGATTTGCAGCAGGAAGGTTGGCTCAGCAAAAGTTTAAAGATTGTCATCCTCATTCTACTTAAGCATGTCTTGTTTAATGGCGATATTTGTGATTTATCATTATAAGCGAAACCTTACGCCCCTTCCTTTCATCGGAAAAGAAATTACCTAGTCTGTCGCCAGGATTGAAGCCGTTGTTGTGCATCTGACTTAAAATCTGATTAAACTTTCTCATTCTTTCTTTTTTGTAATCAGATAGTATTGCGTACTTTCCCTTTTAAAACATTTACACACAGTGCTACTTTGATGTTTCATTTCCAGCCACACTTTGTTACCGTGTCAGTTCTTTGTATTGCAGTAGTACACAGTAGTCCCTTATTAGCGTATAATGATATCAGCGAAAATGAATTTTAAGTTGGGATTTAGATGCATAAAGCATAATTTTGCTTCTCAAAGCTTATTTTGGAGAATTAGTGAATCTCTTTGGACGTTTTTTTTTGGCAAAAGTAGCGTGCAGGTAAGTATGTCAACTGCTTGCTTGTTATATGATATGAGTTGACTGGTGATAGCTTTAAAGAACCACGATGGTGAAAGTGTTTCCTTTGAAGTTCCAATTTTAAAGAATCTCACGTAGAACTCTTGTCCAGATCTTTGAAGAGATTCCTTGGAAATAAAACGTGGTGATACCTAGATTATATGCAAGTAGCATTATTAAACACAATTTGAGCTAAATTTAGATCGTTTGAATAAGGAGCAAGATCTGTTCTCTAAGGGTGTTTATCTTCTTATCAAAGTCAGTTCTCAAATTTGAAAGTTTGATAATATCAAAGCTATTGCGAATGGTTATGGAAGTGTCAATGTTGTGTAAGGATACCTTGTTTCTTCTGAAATAGAAATATAATACTTCAATAACTGAACATTTTCATTCATTAAGATGAGAAATATGAATTGGGTGTGATAAAGATGATGATTGAAACTGTAGCATGCACTATATACATTGTGGCGATGACGTATTCTGATTTACAATACCTTTTAGTAAATAACAGATAGGCGCTATCCAGCACAAATATGGTTTGTTGAATGCGGTGGCGGTGAGTGTAATCTTAATTTATCTACAAAGAGAAAAGAATCCGAAAAAGGAGGAGCACTTTGTTTACCAACTTTTGAGGTTTTTTGTCCGACATGTGAATAGGAAGAGACGGAAATCAGTTACAATGGACGGAACAAGGCCTTCAATACTTGCTCAAGTATTTATATCAACTCCTCCATCAAACTTTGCAGATTTGCAAATTTATTTGCAAAAGTGCTAAATATAAAAATCAAATAAAATGTTTTTATATAATATAGTATAATTGCATATTTGGTTTATTGGAGAAAACTTTCACTCTAGTTAAACTGAAACTGCAATAAAATTGAGGCTTTGCTTATAGTTAGATCTAGGAACTCTTTTAATTTTTGATTTTCTCAAGCTAGTAAATAAGTACGTCTGGCGTTTTTACTTCCTATTTTTGTTTCACCACATTTGGTACAAAAAACTGTTCCACTTTCCCTCTAGAATTTCAAGGACACCATATCCCCTCTCAATGTCGATACTATTTTTATGAATTGAATTTTATGTATCAATTTCAGAGTTTAAATGCTATTTGATCAACATTAAATTTACTAAGAATGTGGATAAAAGTGCTTAAGAAATTTAAGTTGCATCGTATTGGAAATGGGGGAATAAAGTGTTGCCATTTCAAAAACGACCTTCAAAAGAAAGTTGAAGGAGGAGAAAGATATAACTTCAGCATTTTATCTGACATTAATTTTAAAACTTTTCCATTCCATATGGATAGGAACACAAATGTATTTTAGTGATTATTGGTCATAATAATTTTACTGTTTTTATCATTCTCATGAGGTTACTTCCTGAAACTAATAAGAATCTTGTTAATACTATTTAATAATACAGAATTAATATTCTTTAAAACAATATATCATTCATAACGAAGAAAGCACACCCCCTCAAATATCTATTTTAAACCTGCTCTTAATTAGTTCCTATTATATAATTAAACTCGTAAATAAAAGTTAGTCATTTGAATTGAGGATAATTAAAATGAGAGGCTATAATATGCAACTCTTTTCAAATAGCGAGTTGATTGGTTTGTTTTTCTCCCAAGACTTCCAAAATGTTATATCAAACAGAATACGTGACAAATTTGTGAAAGAAGGAATATTAATACTTTCTTCAGCATATTAGGTTAATGTTCTTGTTCTTCATTCATCAAGATTGGTTGCAAAACAAGGCAAAAGTTTACATGCTCTTCTGTTGCTGCGTACGTAGCAACATTGAAATCAAATCCATATTTATTTTGGTTTGATTTGATTTCCTAAAAGCTTATTTTCTTGTTGACTACAATTTTTAGGCAAAAATAGAAACACCTGTGTAGTGAGATAACGCATTGCATGCAGGAAATATCAAAGCCAGCACAAAGTTACTATTTACCACTTGTACGCTTTTCTTATCCCTTTTACACACAATAAACTGTCACAATAAAACCACTTCTTTCTTTTTTAATCTTTCAAGTGTAAATATTTAAATAACATTTGCTTTGCACACATATCAAGAAATGAAATGACTAGAGGTTTCAAATTTATACTACAGAATAAACACTAAAGTATGCGTGGATTGTTACCAAAGAATTATTCCGTTACGACTGCTTCAATGATATCACAATGCCCCATTATTGATAGTTACCTAGGTATATTTATTTACCGTTGTGTAAAGTGAAAAGAAAAGTATTATCTATTTATTTTAAGCAACATATATTATACATTATACACAAGTGTTTACTTATACTACTTTAATCGTGAAAACCAAGCTCATTGAACAATAATAAGCGTGTAGCACATAATTTCTTACACGTCTTTATTAAATGTAATCTCATCAACAGCTTTCAAGAAACAATTTGTAACTTAATTAGTTTCCGTAGAATGTGAAGGGAAACATGAGATAGAAATCCCATCATAAATTGTAAAGTGTATCCAATAACTGTTGCTGAAATGGGAACAGAAAGTGATTTACCTGCAAAATGTGTGCGACATGAATATATGATGGGATGTCCGCTTCGTAGAATATCTCGCGATCAATTAGTATATTATTACCTGTTATTCATCTGAAAGTTCTGGGTTTAGCTTATTACAACATAGATTTTTTCTCCTGTCGTTCCACGTGTCAAATTAAACTGTTTGGAAATGAACGGACTATCAGATAGAATACTGTTGGTCTATTAAAAGAAAAGTGATTTTCTTTTTCAAGGAAATTAGAGGAAATTGTGCGCAGTATATGATATTAAAGCGCCAAATATCAAAGCCCATTGCCTCTTCTTTATTGTAAAGAAATCTTCTATTCATTTTAATAAGAATTTTTTCGTAGAAATTAACTAATATAACAAAAACCATCAATCTTATTCCAGTCTATCAACCAAGATGACAAGCCCATATTACAGCATTATCAGTTTGTTTATTATATTGTTACGGTAAGAAATAGCCTTTCCCGAACTATATCTTTATTTTCTGAAGTTTTGTACAGTAGTATTGCTGTTGTTTAGAGAACAGGCTCAGTTTTTCCATTGTTTTTTAGTTAATTGTTACTGTCTAAAAAAAGACTTTCTCCAGGTTAGAAGCATTTTTCCTCTGGATTATATACACTTGACACATGACAGAAAGTGGGTTGTACCAAACGAACTTGTTTTTAATATTATTACGCTACACATGCAACCTGTTTAAAAATGTAGTATTTTTTGTTGGTTACACACACTGTCAGAATTTTAAGTCTGTATATACCTAAGCAGTTGTTGAAATTTAAACTCCCGTTGCGCTTCTAAACAAGCCAAAAAAATGGAATGGGAAGAAAATAAGACACTGCAAGTAAATTAAAGTATTAAAATTTTACTTTGTTTGAGGTCAACCTACAATTCTTTCAGAAAGTTTTTTTCCGCTGTGGCTACTATATATTCATAAAGTTTTTTGTAAAGCTGAACTTCAATTCCACATAATCAAGGTAAGATACGATAATGCAACACGCTTCACTGCGTGCGTTTCCAGTTGAAATAAAATCAAAGTTTTTTGTTAGCACAAGTATATATTAACGTCAACCATACTCGATAAGTTTAATAAGTAAGTGAAAAGTATTTGGGAAAAACTTTCCCATCAAAAAATAATGAATGTAATTAATTTCAGAAAAAATCTGGGTTTTCAACCAAGTTTAGAAAGGCTTAAAACATTTGATAAGAAAATGGAAAGAATAAAAAGTTTATTAATACCTTTTAGCAATATACAACTTTATTAAAATCTTTCCTGTCTCCTATTATTTACTATTTCTGGACAATAAAAGTAAGTTGAAGGAAAAAGTCAAATTAAGACTTTCCTTTCAAACGAGAATGAAAGGGGAATAAATTTAGTATTAAATCTGTTGCTGCTTACATAAGCGCCTGTCTCAAGTCACTGGTTTAGTTGTAGGGATGGTAATCGTCACTACATATGATAGTGAAAATCCGTGTCATAAATCATGTTGCATTGCAGGTGAAAGTATTGAATAGTTTGAGCATTTACCTTTCCTATATGATTAATCAAGCAAACACTCACTCTCTAGGCTTTGTTTTTTCCTTTTAAATAACCTTTATTTTTGTTTGCTTAACTTTGTCTCTCCCACGTTCTCTTTAAAGGCCCTACATGCTAAAAATGTATTAACGGGTTTTTTCTAGAACGTCAAGGAAGGAATATTACGACAAATGTTGAAAGGTGAACTTTTTTGGTAGATTGCACTAAGCCCTGACTAGTATTCTGCTTTCTCTTGTTGTTACTGTTGTTTCCATGTTGTTAGTGGTGGTGATGATGAAATGATTGATGAAAATCAAAACATCATGAAAGAAGTTATCGAAACATGAAAGAAATTTGATAGGTGCTAAAGGTAAACTAAACTAATAAAAGAGACTTTCCATTCTTTGAATTCACAACCAAGCCAGTTTTGTTTGCCTTCTAAAATAAATCAACATGAAGCACAGTACATTTGATAAAGGTAGAAAATAAATACGGAAAAAGAAACTTGAATGGAAGTTTTTACGAAAAAGCACCCTTTAATAACTCGTTTTTGTATTTTTACTTTGTGTTTGTAAACTATACAGAGATGCAGAAATAACGCCACGTGTAGTATCAAATATAAAAATAATAACCTCTAGTTGCGCCCTGCTTTTTTATGTTTTCGAAGAAATATTTTGTACATTTCCAATGGGAGCTTCTCATAAAAATTTATAAAACTAAAACGGTTATTGGTTTTTTTCAAAACTGTGACGCATTTAAAAATGGTAATATTTCGTTTAAAGCATTCCAAAAATGTTGAATTGTATTTATATCACACAAATGAATTTTATATATTGAGATCTAAAGGCCTACGTATTTTTTATTAGATTGAATGGTTTTAATTTAAAAGCGGCATTGCGACAAGTGTCAACCTTAATTGGTTTTATTTAACTGAAAAGTCTTCAATCATTGTTGTTATTGATATTTAAAAAGGGCAAGTAAATTATGAGAAGCGTAGGATAAATTTTTGTTTTAAGTTGAAAAATACAGAACAAGAGAGGAAAGACTAGAATAAATGCCTATAGTTAACAAACGGAAGAAATTTTGTTAGTGTCAAACATAATTCTCGTTAAGCGTCTAACAATTGGTCTTTGAAATGATATAAGGACATCAAGGAGATGTTAAAATCATTGTTTTTAAAAAAGAGTAATCACTCATACAAATTCTGCTTATTAAAGTACTTGTTTATCGTTTTGAAAAAGGTTTCTCGAATAATAAAAAGGGATTCAGAGAAAGGTAGTGAAGCAAGTCTATTCATCTTACACGCTCCCTTCTCTCAAACAAACTTTGTCTCTTCCTTCATGTCACCTCTCATCAGTGTCATCATAAGCATAAGCAACATCGCGATCATCTCCATCCAACAAATTTTTTATCCTATTAATAGTTTCGAGACTTTTGAAGTCTCAAAGGAACAGGAAAGTAAATTTCCCTCATTATTTGTTAAAAGAAGAGTGTAAACCCGTATGAAAGCCAACGAGAAAGGAGCGCAGTTTTCTTGACATACTTTCTCCCTATTGTCAAGCTCGATTTACCTCAAGTAGAGTTTGTATCGTATTAAATTGATGCTGCTTCTTAATAACATGCATATAGAAAAACAAAGCTTCAATTTCTCGCCTAAAATTACTAGTTTTACATACTCAAAGTTCTCATTTCATGCTTTCAGTTACTATAATTATGTATGTAGAATTAGCCAACGTCACGTTACATCAATATAAAGCAATATTTGAAAATATATGGATTTGACAACTTGCAGCAATATTTACCGTCATCTTTTTGGTTTAATCTGTTTTATCTCTCTTTTTTCTTGATAACGTATTCACGTGAAACTGCATAATAATGCATCCATAGCTTGTAAAATGAGTATATGGATACTTGTAGGTGCTTTTATCTGCGATACGATCTACTTTTTTAAAAAAATTTGCTTTGCATGAGAACCGAGACGAAGAGAATATGATCGTTATTTAAAAGAAGATCAATAATAACAAAATACATGAAAATGATGTTGCTGTTGTCCTTCGCTGTTGTTTTCTCTTTGCACCCGTCATCAAAATTTACGTTTACTACAACAACTTCGACACTTTCTCCACCATAGCACGTGCTCAACATTGTTTTTAAAAAGTTTACCAAAAAGTCAGGGAATATAATCTCTGGAATTTACTCCGTCTACTATAACATGTTAAGATGCATCTACAACATTAAATATAACGACGACAATGATGATAATGATGGAATCGCTTACAAAACTTACTTGGTTACAGCTTTTTTAAACGGCGTTTATGAACTAGGAAACTGTAGTGGTTATAGTAGCAGAGTGCAAGTTGAGTTGATAAGTATTCACATAATATTTACTAGTTTCCTTCTCTATAAACCACATTGTCGGTAAAGTCAACAGGATTTGCTAAAATTGAGAGAAAGGAGGTGGATGATAATGAAAAAAGATTTTGGTAGAAGAAGGATAAAACTCTTGCATTATTTATTTACAAGTTGAAACGTTTTTCCATATTTGTATGACCTTTCTTTCTTCATTTTTGACTTGTCAGTGTCACTGACTGGCAGAGGAAAAAGCCACTTTTCCTAAAAGTGCAAGGTGGATTTTCAATACCTTTTTTAAAGCTTTTTCACTCATTTGAAACATTAAAGATATAGGTATTAAAGAAAATGTATCAGCGCACTTTCCGTTTGAATGATATCACTTACTACCAAAAAGATGTTGTATGGGTGATGATGAGAATGACGGTGATACGATGGTGATATAATGTGATGAGATATTTTTTATAGAATTGCACATTTTTATCAGGAACTCTCATAAAGGAGAAAGCTTTTTTGAGTAACTCTCACCTATCTCGTCAGGATCACACAAGCACAATCGTCGTCGTCATCATCATTGTACTGCCTCATAACCTGCATAAAATGGGAGGAGAGGGAGGAAAAACAAAGTAGGTTTGAACATGAAGTGAATACATACAATACATTTAGTATGTTTTTCAAATGGTTGTTGTACTCAATATAAATTTATTGTAGTAGCAACATGTTATCATTGTCACTGGAAGGAAAGAAAAGAAGATAGACAATGAAAGATGGACGAGTAGCAAAATAAGTTTATATAGAGAAACTGTTTCCATTTTCAACGTTTTCTATTCCAAACACCATTGTATATTATTAATATTCTTCAATTTTTCGACTACCTACGCTTCAACAAAATTTATTTTAAATAAATTTTATTCAAAAGTTTTTCCGATTAGAACGTTCACATTTGTCATATATTCAATATTATTCCATTTAATTGACTTTGGTTTACTCGCACAAAATCTGAGACTTCCTGATGCAATACTTGAATGAAGTAAAAAGTCGAAAGTGATCATAAAGCCCATTTTCTTTACAGGTTCCAGTCTCATAAAGTTGAATTGGCTATTAGCAATAGCAATATATACTCTTGGACAGTAGTGGGTTGGATTCAACTATCATGATTCTATCTGAAAGTAGATGTCCATGGATATCATTTTCAAATCTTTTCAATCTGGATTTCTAGTTTGGAGCATCCTCAGTAAGCCACTTAAAGTTTGAACTTTGAAATAACTGTCTGGTTCAATTTCTCAAGTCAATAACATTATATTTAATGCCCTGTCTAAATAGAGATTGAAACATGCATAAAACTAAGCTTTTCCAGGAAGTCTTAACAAAGGATTTTATGAAATAGAAAAATCATGTTAACATAAATGTGTCAATCTCTAATTGAAAAGACAAGAGTGACAGAATAAGAAATAAAGTAAATAAAATAAGTTGAAACTCGTAACTTGAACCTGAATAGCTCAATAGGTTAAATCATCATGTGGAATTAAATATTATTGAAACAAACAGAATATATAAAGCTAATTTTATCACAGGCGCACACAAAATCACGGAAATTAGTAAAGTTTTAAACTGGCATACATTCAAAATGAAAGAGAAGAATTTACTTCAACTTACCCGCCTCATATCGCAAAAACATCAATCCTCGTGGAATACTGATATGGCAGTAGAGTTGAGAGAAAGAAAGAAGTCATTTCAGAGGATCATTAGCAGAAACATTAGTTATTATTATTATCTTCATCATCCGCCAAAACATTGACATCATTGCCAGTAAAAATTGCTCGTGGACAATACCTTCAGCGATGTTTACGCACTTCAAAGGTTCTCCTAATTAGATCTTGTCTCTGGTTAACGAGAGGGCGGAAGGTGGAGGCTGTCAGTAGCAGAAAAGTAAAGAGGAAAAAGCTGGAGGCGTTTGCACAGCACCTCTTTTTTTACTGTTACTGTCTCTCGCTTTTTCACGGATCTTACTTTTTCACCCCTTTGAAATCTAATCTGACTCCTTCCTTTCTACTTTCACCTTTTCAAGTTGAAGCATGCAATTTTTTATTTTACGTCAGATTTCATACATATCAGTACCAACATTTTAGTATTATTATTACTGTACCATTTTACTCATATGCAGCACGTAAAAGTATATTACCGTATGTTTTCTTTTTAATTTTTAGTTAGTTCCCTAACCCAATTCCTTTTGACTTTTCTTTGCTAATGATTGCTAATAAAATAAAGGTCTAATTCCAAATGGCATTTTGCAAAGCTTTAATTTATAATTTTTCTACCCAGTATTCTGGTCTAGTCTTTCAGGTTTTATTTTTAGAAAGAGAAAGGTTAGTCGCGTGAGTGTGCTTGAGAATTCTGTAATGTCATTATTCGCCTCTTCATGTGTGATTCTTTGACTTCATACGGGAGACAATTTCGTCAGTGATACCCCCCGCATTGGCTCAACATAAAACAGCATAACCTAGGTATAAATGTTGTTCTTTTTGTATTATTTCTTCCAATTTTCCGTGACTTACAAGATCACATGCTATCCAAAAGCGACATACGAAACGTAATAGTGACTGAGATGGACTTGTAGGAATTTTTGATTGACTCATTTCATCAAAGTTATAGTAGCATACCGAGAATACAAAATGAGAAAACTCAAAAGATGGGTACTAACGATGCAAAGCAAGTATTATTTATAGATAGCACAGTCATTTCTCACTTCAGGAAACTGCAAATTTCTTACATTACTACACATACGATATAATAAGAACTATTGTAAAAATGTAATATCAAAAAGGAATATTCTGTCAATATATTGGAATGGATTGGAAATTTCATTTAAATTTCTGATGAGACATTGACATTTTGGATCTGTTGATGGGTTATTTGGAATGGTTCATCTCACAGTATTTTGTTGAATACAAAGAAAAGATGAAAGAGTTTTTTTTGTATTTATTTCATTTTATTTTTCGTTTTTCCCTTACAAACTTTGTGGCATTCGTTGTGGCTTCCTACTCATTTTCCCTTTGAATAATATCTCAATCCTACATTAGAGTGTTCATGTACGTAGAGATGTGAAAATATACATTTTTGCCTCTGTCAATCTGCATTGCATGCCCCACTCAACTTTCTTTTTGGTGATGATGAGACTTGTCGCTGTGATAGGAGAAAAAACTAGGTTTTATGACAAGTGGAAGGAAGAGTTTCACATACAAAGAAAGTTACTTCTGAAGAGGCTCTCTTCCTGTTTTGTATTTATCCCAATGAAAGGGAAGTTGAAGTGTCACGTAACTGTAACTTTGACGAGGATGTCAATGATTATCATGATCAAGTTTGTGTACTTGTGACAAAAATCTTTACTGTTGCTACTCCTGCCCTTCTTGCTTTGTTAAGCTAACTGAAAAGGTGAAAGTAAATCATTTACCAAAATCTAGTCTCTGCACATCGGTGCAAGGTTTTTAAGATGTGATTGAGACTCCATTCGTATTATCATACCTGTAATCTTACATTTCGCTTTGACAAATATTCAATGTTTTTTCCTACTTTTTTGTTATTATACAAATAAATGATAAATTTTCCATGAAAATTAGATCAGTTTTCATTTAAAAATGTTATAAGAATATGGAAGGTTTGGCGACGTTTATTCTATCCAGAACGAAATTAGCAGAAATGAAAGTTGACAAAAGTCGTCAATCCTGCACTCTCATCAATTTCACTTACTGGGAAAATATTCCATAAAAGGCTAGAAAGGGAGGATGTCGCGACGTGTGGAACTTTGTGAAAATGAAGAAAAATAGAACTAACTAACTGTATACATATTAGCTTTTGTGTAAAACGGGGTAGAAGAAGAGACGAAATAGATTGATGTCAATGAGTGAGTGATGAGATAGGCATATACATATCAATTTGAACATTGTGATTTACGTCATGTCTTCCACGTTCAGTGAAAGGTTGCAGAAACTATATTATCCTCTAGCTGAAGCAATGGAAACGTTGGCAACCAAGTAAAAGCACACACAAGGCAAAACAATCAAAGCTGGTTCACATGAGGAATATACAGTGAAACATCTATCGATACAAGTAGAGATCGTGATCAATATTTGCGATATAAATTCAAAAGGTTATTTTACACAAAAAAATGTTTCGCTGATGTACGAATTTTATCAAATGTTAAAATGATGACAAGGCATTTTTCAAAAAAGATTAGCACTATCGTATAGTTCCTTGTTCAAAGATATTTCATCAAAGGTTTCCCTTATTTTCTCATTTTTTGTTGAGAATTTTCCCTTGCTTTGCTAATTTTGCATGCCAAATGAAAAAAATTGCGCGAAAGATAAAGTTCATATTTCCTAATCAAGGTAGAAATTATCCCAATCTATTTTTAGCTTTTGGTAGAAAAAAGAGTTTGAATGAAAGGGTAGCAAAAGATAAATTAAAAGGTAATGAGAGGAAGAGAAACATCCTGTTCTTTACAGACCCACACAAGGTTTACTTAGCTTTCCTTGTGATCTACAAAAAATGAACCTGAACCTATCAATATCATGTATCAAGATCGATTTCAATGTATGAAGGTATTATGGAGTAGTCTTCTTTGTCAGTTTTTTACTATAATGTTTTTGAAATATGTGTAATCTCCATTTAAAAGCATGATGTAAGTGTAAAATGTAATTTTACAATTTCACACCACCTAAAAAATCAATCTCTTGAGATTTGGATGCAAAATTATAAATTCATACAGCAACAACGTTGTCTTACCTTCAGCTACTTTCTATCACATGTATTGATGTTTTAACTAGGTTTTCCGTAAAATATTGGAATAAATTTTATCCTAATTTGAACCTGCAAATTGCGAACGGTAGTTTTTCCTTATAAAAACTTTAGTGTCGAAGAATCATATTCCGTGAACAAAGTAATATTGTTTTGCTTTCTTTTTTCTGCTGTAACTCCATATGTTTATGTTAATTGTTTTGAGCAGTAGCACTTCCAATAAAACCACAAAAATAGTTGCAAAGACATAGACGAATGCAATTTATGTGATTTAGAGTGCAGTGAAAAGGATTCCGTCCTTCTCACTCTCTTTCAATCTGCCCCTGAGGAATTTTAATGCTGTTTTTTAAGTGCGATCATTTGTCAATGTAAATGCCTTAATCATTTCTATTCCTAAGCGTGATTTCAACTTCACAAAAAAATATTCTCGTATTTTTAGTTTCTGTCTTTCATTCTCCACACGAACAAATGGTGTGTCTGGCTGTCTACCCGTAGCAATCAAAATAGGTAATAATTTTATTAAGATATCGTAATGCCACGCACAGCCACTTTTACCGTATTTAAATATGCATGAATCGGTTCCAAAATGTTTCACTTCATCCGCATACAGTATACAGCATAGTTATTTTGGCTAGGTTCCCCAGTCCACTTGTGGATTGCGTATATGAGTAGGAGGTACTTATGTCATGAGACATGAGGAATAACTAAAAGAGGACAAAATCCGGTGTCGTATAGTATAGTGTGCAATGTATACGTCTTTTTTTCATACTACTAGCATCAAATTAATATTATTCAATAGTTGAAGGGAAATCTCTTGCAATTTTAACGACATTTTCCATCCTGTTCCTCTTGCCCTTCTTTATCAAAGAGAAGACAAAGGGCGTGAGAAGTAAGCCTTTTCATCCAGCTGCATATTTTTTCATATTTCATATCAGAACAAACCACTAATGGAGTCATGTAAAGCAAGCTGGTTTAAAATAAGGGGTTGTAAATGATGAATTACTGGCTTGAACGTTGCAAAAAGAAAATCAAACCCAGTCAGACAGACAGGCATACACGCCACATTTTCTGGTTCCATTCTGTTCTAGATTTTACTCAAGCTAGTCATAAATCAGGGACAATGCAAGATTCTTTTTAAAAATGTAATTATGATATGATATCTATATATATAATCTGCTTATTCTGTCTGTTTGTCTGTTGGTCTGTTTGTCTGTTTGTCATTCTGTCACGGAAAAAAATTTTTTGCGGTTCTTTTAAAAATATGTATGTTTAGA